>CATIWC010000393.1:0-241138 GCA_948472305.1 Vicia faba
AAATTCTTTGTGTAGATGTGTCCTGACTGGTTACAGGAGCTGAATCTGGAGCTTCAAATGATGATGAATGAACCAGGGATGGTTACTACCTCAACAGGAACGATGAGAGAACCTTGGGTGACTTTAACCTCAACAGCAATCATTGAGAAACTCTTGGATAACTTCACTTCAACAGCAATCATTGAGCGAAATCTAGGATTACCACCTCCGCAGTATCGGGGAGAGAACCATAGGTGACTACAACCTCAACAGCAATCATTGAGAGAATCTTGGATAACTTCAACTTCAACAGCAATCGTTGAGCGAAATCTGGGATTACCACCTCCGCAGGATCGGGGAGAGAACCATAGGCGACTACAACCTCAACAGCAAACATTGAGAGAATCTTGGATAACTTCAACTTCAACAGCAATCGTTGAGCGAAATCTGGGATTACCACCTCCGCAGGATCGGGGAGAGAACCATAGGCGACTACAACCTCAACAGCAAACATTGAGAGAATCTTGGATAACTTCAACTTCAACAGCAATCGTTGAGCGAAATCTGGGATTACCACCTCCACAGGATCGGGGAGAGAACCATAGGCGATTACTACCTCAACAGCAAACATTGAGAGAATCTTGGATAATTTCAACTTCAACAGCAATCATTGAGCGAAATCTGGGATTACCACCTCCGTAGGATCGGGGAGAGAACCATAGGCGACTACAACCTCAACAGCAAACATTGAGAGAATCTTGGATAATTTCAACTTCAACAGCAATCATTGAGCGAAATCTGGGATTACCACCTCCGCAGGATCGGGGAGAGAACCATAGGCGACTACAACCTCAACAGCAAACATTGAGAGAATCTTGGATAACTTCACTTCAACAGCAATCATTGAGCGAAATCTGGGATTACCACCTCCGCAGGATCGGGGAGAGAACCATAGGCGACTACAACCTCAACAGCAAACATTGAGAGAATCTTGGATAACTTCTACTAAGTCTTTATCAGGAAAATCTGTTTGGGGTCGATTTAGATGGACTAGAGAAGGCCTTGGACTGGATAAGAAATCTTTGGAGTCGATTAACTGAACCGGTCTAGGTCTTGGAATGTCTTCAACTGGGTTTTTATCAGAAAAATCTGTTTGGGGTCGATTTAACTGGACCAGAGAAGGCCTTTGACTGGATAAGAAATCTTTGGAGTCGATTAACTGAACCGGTCTAGGTCTTGGAATGTCTTCAACTGGGTTTTTATCAGAAAAATCTGTTTGGGGTCGATTTAACTGGACCAGAGAAGGCCTTTGACTGGATAAGAAATCTTTGGAGTCGATTTAACTGAACCGGTCTAGGTCATGAAATATGATTGAGAATTTAACTGAATCTTTCCTGAAGGTAAAGGTCAGTCATATGCAATGCATGATATGGATCAAGCAAATGATGTTCTCAACATAAATGAGATTTGTAAGATATGATGCGTCTATGCATGCTATAATGATGTATAGAAGTGCGATGTTTATGAATGTATTTTTTCGTCTTAGGAAAATAAATCTTTGACGGGTGCCGGGAAGTCACTCCTGGGCTGATATTGGAGAATAGATCTTTGCTTCCGCTAGGGATGATAGTTGCAAGAATACCAGTAGGAAGAGATAACTCTGTTGGGAATGAACTTGGCGAATGGATTACTCTGCGGGGAGAAAAGTACTCTAGTAATCTTGCTGGGGAGCAATACTCTGTGGGGAGAGAGATACTCTGTTGAGTTTGATGAAGGTAACCTGTTGGGGATACCATTGTTGTGTTGGAAGTATTAATGGACTTCGCTGGGGATAAGAAGACCCCGTCGAGGACGCTCTTTCCGTGGCTTTTGGCTGAGGATAACCCAGTTATATCCTAGTAAGGAAATAACTCTTTGAATAAAGCCGGGAGAGGCGTTCGCGCTCTGCAAGGGTAAGCTTCCAGAATCTACTGGGGATAAGCTTACTGCTTGGGGAGATGAATTCCAACTTTCTTAGGGAACTGGATTGGACTCTCCTTGGGAAGTATTGAACTGTATTGGTTATGTTCTTCCACGGAACCTACCTTGATACCTTGGAGGACAGAAACAATCAGATTGCTTAGACCACCCGTTATTGCCCCTGTTTCTATGGGGGAGGCACCTGTGGGATGCTGATAATTGTTGAGGGTCAAACCTTCTTCAGGTAGGCAGGTGACAAGATGACAGGACATAGTCGTACGCTTTGATCCCTAACTTTTGCCTGGACCGCCCTTTCGGGTTTTCAGTCCACCGGGATACCCATTTTTGCCCAAGCCGCCTTTTCAGGTTTTCGACTTGCCGGGTGTACAAATTTTTTCATTTCATCCCTTCATTTTGCCTGAACCCTTTTGGTTCGCCGGGAAGCCCTAATTTTTGCCTAGGCATGTCAACCTAGCGGGTCTTTGATTATGCATAGTATTTTTTCGACTATGTCCACGTTCAGGGAATGTGGGGAGTTGCCCCTGTTGGAAGTATTTTGCCACGCCACCAGAAGATGTTTGATCAGGCAAGATTCGTCGTTGGAGTACCCTAAGTGACTCAGGCGGAGATTTGCCCCTGGTTATCTTGGCATTTTGAAAGATTCTCCGAATCTTGACTGAATTGCCCCAGATAATAGACAATAGTCATGCCATGCCCCTTGATTGGAAGTACTTCTGTTCATTAGGCATTCGTCGTGCGAATTTCTATGCTGTTCAAACAAAAAGTCATATGCAAACAAAGTTATGTTAAAAATGCAAAGCTCATGTCTGTCTTGAAGATTTTAAAAATGCATTCTTTTTCATAAAACAAGTGAATGTTTGTAAAACGTGATGTCAACTCCGTATTTACCGTAGCCTTAAGGAGTCAGGATACCTTTCGTAACAGTATGTTTTCGAACTAACCCATGCTTCAGCTAGGACTTTTAAGGGTTATAACGTGGCCTGGTTCACGGTTTAAGAAACAAAGAATAAAGGCTCAAATTATATTTGTACCCACCCGCTCTTCGTGACGTTCTCCAAACCTAAACTCAGTTGATCATACGTTAGACCTTGTTTGAGTCTTTGCTTTGATTTTCCGGTGATGGTTCGGATATTGATGATTTATTTTGAATAGGCAGTCATTTCCTTTTTTGTTGAGGGTTTGTATGACCTCTTCTTTTTGATTTTGCTATCCCTAAATTTTGCCTGAACTGTTTCTTTTGTGGTTCTAGTCAGCGGGATGCCCCAGTTTTGTAAGTCCCCTTCATAGGTTTTGACTTATTGGGCTTTTATTTTGAGAAGTAATGACTGCCTCTCTTTATTGATTATTCAGAACCATCGCTGTCTTTCCTTGTTTTGTAAGGACCTCTTTTGATGCTGTTCATTATGCACTTGGATCAACTGAGAGAACTACCCTGCCCCAGGTTATGATAAAGGGTTTTAATTTTCGAAAAGAAAAACTCCTACTTCTTTGGCTCAGAGGGGTTGACGAGGGATTATCTTCCTTATAACTCCAGTGTTTAGGGATTTGAAACAATGCCTGTACTTCATCAGCGGGGTCTGTTCAAAAGCATACTGTAAATGTCGTGGTATCATTTTCATCATCCTCCCTCAAGAGGCTTAGAATTTTAGATCAAGAGTTGACATCAGAAAAAAAATATGAAAATAATTTGCATTTAGTGAATACGAATATATTGTTTCAGAACAGACATATGCGATGCATTAATGAAATAACAATGTTTAACATGAGTAAATGTTTGAACAAAGGAAAATTGCAACTTGAACATTCGAATGAACAAAAATTTCTCAATCCTAGCCATGATTTGGCAAGGGAGCAGTGATTATGTTCGGAGTCTGAGGTGCTTCAAACTGAATCTCTCCAGCGTCAATCATGTCTTGAATCTTGTTTTTGAGAGGCCAGCAGTTGTCCGTAGTATGCCCCGGGCTATCAGAATGGTATGCGCACCCTATCGTTGGGATGATAGTTAGGAGCAGAAGTGTTTGGATTCCGGAGAGGAACCCTTAAGGTGATCAGCCCTGCCTCCAACATTTGTTGTAGTGCTTGATCCAGCGACATGTTAATCTTGGTGAACTGCCTTTTAGGCTTGTCTGGTTTGCTCTGATCAGCCCGTTGTTCTGGGTGAGGTCGTTGTTGGACCTGTGAAGTAATAGCAGCTTGGAGAGGCCCAAACCTTTGACTTCTTGGAAGTTGATTAATGACTGGGTCCCTGACTTGGGGCTGGTTGCTTCATGCCTTGAGGAAGTTGGCTGATCATGGCTCTCAGCTCTCCTTGCTCCTGAGCTAAACCTTGAATGAGTTCCCTTTGCCCCAGCATCTGGGTTTTCAATGTGTCTACCTCAGCTTGTAGACGTTTCAGCTGTTCGTCCTTGTCATCTTCAGGACTCTTTCTGATCAGATTCCCCATGAGGAGTGTCCTCAACTCTTCCTGCCCCCTTGGATAGGCTTAGGAAGATCTCTTTGAACTGAGTCTCTTGAGTGTGAAGGTCCTGGTTATCTTGTTGGGAAGCCATGGCTGAAATAAACCGCAGGGAGGGTAAGTGACATGCAACAAGGGTACCTGTTATGCAATGATATATATGATATGCATGCAATGTTTTCAAGGATCTCGCGGGATAAACAAGAAATTTGTTAGAACTGAGATTCAGTAGCTTGATTGAAGGAAACCCATGTTATTGAGAATTCTTCTTCAAGGGTCAAGGCTCACCATATCAAGTGGGTCATAGCCCCTGACTCAAGTCATCAACCTCATTTTGCTTTCCCAACAACCTTTGCTAGGGGAATCTTCTTCAGGAGTCAAAGCTCACCATATCAAGTGGGTCATAGCCTCTGACAACTTTGGCTAGAGGAAAATAAATCCTCTTTGCCCCTTGCTAGATGTTTGATTTATCATGACCTGCATCACAAGCCTTTGAGATCCTTGAAATGGGTTAGGATGTATGCAATGGTATGATGTTATGGTATGCATGGGGTAATGTAAGTAACCCTGTTATGAGTCCCAATTAAGGACTGCAAACCAAAACCTGCAAGAAACTCAAGTAAAACCTGTCATGAGTCCCAATTAAGGACTATAAACAGAACCTGCAAGTAGTTAGTACACCCTGTTATGAGTCCCAATTAAGGACTATAAACAAAACCTGCAAGAGACTTAGTAAACCCTGTTACGAGTCCCAATTAAGGACTATAAACAAAACCTGCAAGTAGTTCATGTGTCAGATAAAGCATGCAAGTAGTCAAGTACGAAGGCACGCAAGTCACACAAGAGAAACCCTTAGAGTTTAAGGCCAGTATGGGGTCTGGGTATTACCCTCTTGAAGTTGGTGGGCTCAACCTGTCCTATTAGAAGTAATCGGGTTCTAAGGGTCCCAATATCACGGGATTGCTTTCATTGTTCATCGTTTCGATTTAGCCACTGAACTGGCGACCGAAATATTCCAGGAGAGCAACCCTCAATTGAGTGTAGTATCGAGTATCAACCAACCTCGGACTGCACCAAAGTCAGTTATCTCACTACCCTAAAGAGGCCAAGATAGTTCAATTAAGGTTCCTAAGGTCAGTTGATGCTTCACGACACCACGCGGCGGCCCCGTACTCTCCTTGACTGAACTCAAGGGTTACCGGTACACACCAAAGTGCCACATCAACGTAGCAGACTGTTTCAACCATGTCGGTATACCCCGCACATTTCCCTCACAGCCTTGTTGCTACTTTCTAAGAAGGTATCCCCCAGATCTGGGTTAGGATCTATAGAACTCCCAAGCAACCCACAATTTAAAGCAAGCAAAGCAATACAATTGAAAACACAGTTATGAACTATCCCTAAGGTACACCTCACTTTATAAAGAGTCCCCAGCAGAGTCGCCAGTTCTGTGATCGGTGGATCTGGAACTGACTATTTAACGCTGGTTCGCGAAATGTTGCGGAAGCAAGAGTCGCCACCGTCTTTTATTTTCTCCAAATGGAAAGGACAAAAGCACAGAAAAATTCCTTAAAGAGATTGCTCTCGGTTCGGGAGGTAGGTTATAGAAAGGGAAGGTGTTAGCACCCTTTCTATCCATGGTTATCCATGGGCTCTTAGATACTTACTCATTTGTGTTTTCAAAAATGGTTTGTTTGCTTTTCAACTGTGGGTTTTAAAAAGTTTCTTTGAAAATTCCAGTTCGACTCTTGTATCGGTCCTCAAGAGTGTTTGAAAAGTTGCTTTCGAAAGCTTTTTGAAAATGTGTTGGTGTGAAAAGTATTTTTTGAATTTGTTTTGAAATTAGAGCCAGTATCTAGAGAATCTACCTACCCTAAGGAATTCGTCTGTGTAGATGTCCTTTAAAGTAGTGCCATCCCACCATTGAGAGGTAGGTAGCACCACTATTGGAGGTGTTCGGATCAATTCGAGGTTCGGGACATGGTGATCACCGGAGCAATGGGAAGACACCTTAGAAGCTACCCTCATGCCAGGTTCCCGGATCATGAGGACTTACTAAGACATCCTCTACTCGACAATCACCTTTCGAAGGGCAAGGCAACAGTGAGGCATACCCTAGGGGTGGTGTGTGATTTGTGTGTCAGATTCGTTTATTTTTGTCTTGTTCATGTCATTGGTGATCTACGCTTTTGTTTTTATTTTAGGCCATTCATTCTTGCATGCATTTGTTTATAGTTAAAAAAAGTTGCGGAAATTAAAGTTCTAAGCTATTACAAAAGGCGCGGGTCCACATCGCCAAAATTTCCAGGACCCGATTTGACAGAAAAATAAAGAATTAAAGTAAAGTGCGAGAAAGTATGAAATTACACGGCTTTGGGAGAAGTACATGAATATTTACAAGAAAAAGAAATAAATATGCGAATTGAAATAAAATTAGAAACGAGGGCGTTGGACCCTTTTTAATGAAATTAAATTATTAGCAAATTAATTAAATTAAAGAAAAAGAAATTATTTTTTGGTTTTTTTGTATTTATGAGAATTTAATGAAATTAAAAAAACCTAATTCTACAATTTTTTATTTATTAAGAAAATATGACAATTATCTAAAATTAAGCCTAATTAATTAATTGCAACTTGATTTATAAAAATAACTAATTAAGAATTAATAATTAATATAGTAAAATAAAAAAGGATGAAAAATGCTAGAAACCCTAATTCTACCAATTTTAGGTTTTATTGAAAAATGTTAAGATTAACCCTAGATTTAAAACTAAGTTAATTAATGAATTTTATTTACAAAAAAATATTAATTAAATAAATATATTTTAATTTTGTAATTTTCTGATCTTTATGTTATTTTATATTTTTTTATGAGAAAAAGAAACAAATTATATTAAAGATTTTAAAGGAAACTAATTAAAATAAAAAATAGGAAATATAAACATAGCAAACCTTGGGGGGTTCTGCCCCTGATTTGGAGGTGTACTTGTAGCATTCAGGCCCAATTATCCCTGGCCCTATTGACCTTTTCAGGACGCGTGTGGGATCTTTGACTGGGGTCTATGGTGTTCTTCCAATCAGCGCCTTTGGATTGATCCTGGTAGGCACGTGGATGGTTTGATGTTGATGACATATGATGCACCCTAGCACTGAAACCTCACACAAACATTAATAGAAAAATAATGTGAAAGGGGTGGGGACCTGGGGCTCGAACCCAGGTCCTAGAGATTACCAACACCTAGCCTTGCCAACTGATCCACTTGATTGCTTTGTATATTATATAACAAACAAATAACATAAGCGAACATAATAGTTAGTGGATTTTTAGCGCGAATTTTCAAATAGACCAATCACTGATTGCCACTAGATCATCTTCTTCCTCGCTTTTGCTTTTTCCTGAAACATAAAAGAATCAGCAACGGTTTTTTAAACGTTCCAAAATGTGCCATTCCAGAAAATAACGATTAGCTCATGGTGGCTCATAAATTGAGCGCGAGGGTTGCGTCCAAATCGTCCAAGCACGCTGAATCCAGTTATGGTACTGTGAGGTTCTAATTTTACAGCGTTTAGAAACGCCCAATTCAAAGCTTGAGAAACCCTAAAAGATAACAATGGTGGAATCGCGTGTAGTGCACAAAAACACAATTAAATTATGTGGTTAGCTTTAGAATTATATAATGAACACAAATCAAACATAAAAAATTATGAAAAATGCATGAATCGAGATGCAAGAATGTCAAATATTTTCTGTACAGGTCACCATCGTTCTCACGTTTCTTGGTGTTAGGATGAATGATTTTGATTGGAAAACTTTCCTTGAAGCCTCGGGAAGGTAATGGAACAAGTCTCTTGGCTTTAATCGACCTAGAAGATGGTTTTCAGATTTGAGTTTTTCTTGAAAAATTCCAAGTTTGTTTAGGGATTTCTGGCGCAGCTTCCAGTCTTTGGGCACGAGGGTTAGCATGTGTATATGTATGTGAGTGATTAGGTCAAAGAATTTGAGCCAAAGAATCAAGGAATTGATGAAACAATATTTGATTTTCCATGCCATTATTTTCAAATCTTTTTCATGCTATTTTGGCCTCAATCATATCCAATCACCTTTGATTCTTTCCTAACCTGATTTGCACGAAATATTGAGATTATTTTATGCACAAAAAGATTCAAAAGGTTAGGTTTAGTATTTTTCACCTATTTATTTTAATTAAATGAATTATTAATGATTAAAAATCCAAATAAATAAATAAAAATGATAAAAAACTTCCCTTTGGGCCAAATGGTCGTGCACATGCCTTGGATGATGAATGGTGGAAGAGAAAGAGGCCCATTAGCAATTTTAGGTCATTTGAATCAATGTTGACTTTTCAAAATATCCAAAAATTTCCCAATTTCCACAAGGCATAACTTGCTCAATTTTTAAGATTTGATCATGTTCTTGGACATTTTGGAAAGGTCTTTGAGTCCTCTAACCAATGCCTTTAGTCCTATGTCATTTTGATTTACCAATCTCAAGTTATGGCCTTTGACTTAAAGTCCCTTTTTGTTGACTTTTGAAAATGACCTATAATGTTGAAATTGATAACTTTTTGTGAGAGCATTTCTTGGACTTGAAGTGTGAAGAGGAGTTGTAGGAAATGTCTTTATATTCAAAATGAGCTTTGGATGGAATTTTTCTGATAATCCATGTGGAAGTTATGCCCTGGTCAATTTATAGTTGACTTTTTCAACTATCCAAATATGGAAACTTTTGCATCTTGATGATTTTTGAGCCAAGCTTTGAGAATCATGATCAAGCATTAATCAAATGATGTTTGTGGCTTCAAAATGAGATGTTGACCAAAAATTTGGACTTTTGACTGTCAAATGACCATTTTGCCCCTACAGTTGACTGTAGTGCAATTAGGGTTTTTGACTGTGCAATCTTGTGCTGTGAGTCTTGAAACTTGGTATGAGGATGCTTGACCCTATTTGTAGGCATGTGGGACTTGATTGGACCCTTGGAAACTTCATTTTCTTTGCCAGAACCAAAACCCTAATTTTTGACTGTTAGGAGGCCTTTGAACTGTGCAACCCTTGGGGACTTTTTGAAGCTTTGACTTGGCAAATCTTGAAGAATATGGGAGGGCAAATTTTGGGGTACAACAGTAAGGCTTATGGGAAGTAACCTGGATAGTGGGGTTACTTCGAGATGAAAGACTGGATAGTGGGTCTTATGAGATGAAAGCCTGGAAAGGTGAAAAAGCACAGGAAAGACCTTTGAGATGTTTTCTTGAGTTCGGGGGGTAGATTATGAAAAGGGAAGGTATTATCACCCTTTTCATCCATGGTTTCCCATGGGATCTTAGTTACTTGCTTAGATCACTTGCTTTTGTTTGTTTGAAATTGTTTTTGGTGTGGTTTCGAAAGTATTTTGTAAAAGAGGCCATTCGTTTAAGCAATCTTTGTAATGACTCTCGTTCGTAAGAATGTATACAAAGATGTTTGTCTTTTAAAAATGTTTTCAATGCTTGTAAGATGTTTTGAAATGTGTGTGTTTGTTTTGAAAATAGCAAGGATTGTTATTTTGAAATAGAGCAAGTAACTAGAAGCTATCTACCTACTCAAATGTCTTTCTTGTGCATTTTCTATTCCTTTGACATTGTTGTCTTACCATTGATTTGGTAAACAAACCTATCTTTGGATGTAAACGGGACGACCGTGGGTCATCGTATAACCATGATTAGCAATGTTTGCAAAGTATCTTAGCATTTTTGAGGGACCAAGATCATTTTATAAGGCAACCTTTTGAATAGCGTCATCGAGGGACTATGATCTTTATGTTTGTTTTGTTTTGCCAAGATACTTCGCATGCGTAACATGGCCATTTTTGTTTTAGGAAACCAAGTGGAGAAACCCTAATGGTGCTTGGGTGCAAGTGTGTCATTTTCATGCTATGATTTTGTCTTGTATTTGGGGTTTTCTATTTTGCTTTGTTTTGTTCTTGTCATACAAACCCTAATTACTAATCATGGCATATAAAGCGATAAATTGCGCAATGTAAATATTTCTAAGCTATTACAACAATTTATGGGAGGGGGGAATACAAATTTGAATGGGGATTTGCAAAAATATAAAACTAAATAAATTATTACAACCAAATAGAATTTGTACGAATTAGAATAAGTACAATACAATATTTAAAATGCAATGCAATGTACATGTAAAAAGATTTTTTTATTTTGTTTTTTATGTAAAAAAAAATTTAAATCTAAGCCTAAAAATGTAAAGAAAAGGAATTAATTTTTTAAAAGGGGTTTAACCCTAATTATTAAAAAGAAAATAAAGTTCTTATATGTATTATTTTATGTATTTTCTTGTATAAAAATAACAAATAATATTGTATAAAAATATAAAATTTCTATATTGCAAAAATAAGTATTTATAAGTATGAAATGAGAAATAAATAAGTAAATTGAACTAAATATATTTAATTATATTTACAAGTTTATTAAGAAAATAAATGATATCCTAATAAAATAAAATATATTTTAATGTGAGAAATAAGATAAAAAATAAAATAAAAGTGCAATATTATTAATTTATATTTTTAGGATTTTTATGTATTAAAGAAATATTTAAAATATTAAGTATGAAAATAAAACAAATAAAAAATAAAAATATAAAAGTTGACAAGGGGGGGGGGGGGGGGTAATGTAGCAGAGCTGATGGTAATGTGTTAGCAAAAAATCCTGGCCCAAAAGACCAAGCCCAACCTGCAAAAATGGCAAAATGGAAAAGAGAAAAATATGAAAAATCACAAAAGTAGTGCCCAGGTTCGAACCCAGGACATGGGTCTCACCAGCGCGCTACTTTGCCTTTGGGGTGGCTATACTTCCATTGTCTTAAGGGAAACGAAAATAAGATAACATAAAATGAATCTTTGCCCTATACTTCATCTTCTTCCTCAAGATTGGCCAGACATCCTATAACTCTCTCATACTTCTATGAAAATGAAAACTCATAACATGAAAATTATAGTACTTGAACTCACGATTCCAACCATATAAGTTATGTAAGCTAACTATCAAAGATCAAAGAGAATTTTAACAGCCCTAAATTTTAACCTAATATTTTCAGAAATTTCAAGTTCCAAATTCTCTCAGCTCAAATAAAATCAATGCAAGATAAAGATATGTACAACTTCGTTATGATGATGACTACATTTTTTATTCACAAATCATGGCCTATGGTTGCCTGTACAAGGAGATAAAGTTTGAGATTTTACCTCCTTCAGTTGGAATCGTGGATGAAACTGGGATGAGTTTGATGGAGGCCTGATGCTTGCTTGAGCTTCCTTGAACTTCCCTGGATGTATTCCAACCCTTGCCTTGCTCTGAAAGTACCTAAAACTCCTTGGCCAAGTCAAACTAAAAGCTCTGAAATCAACAATGGCAGATGGTGGAAAAGTGATTACAGAACAGGGATGAATGCCTGGATGTGTATGATATCAAGTATGTAAGATGTTTGAATGATTTAAACTTGGAACGCACGAGCCAAATGGAAGATGAGTATGCTTATGCAAAATCTGCAGGTTTGGACAGATTTTTGGTGTTTTGCTGGTTGAGAGTGTTTCAGGCCTTTTCTTCTCGTGTTTTGTGTTGCACAATGTTTGTATATTAGTATGGAAATGGTTTGATGTCAACCCTCTAACAGTTGTGCCTGTTCTAACCTTTTTGCCACTTTTCTTGTATTTTAAGTAAAGTGATAAGACAAAGCTTTACATGCTTGTACTGGATTGCTTAGGGTTGTTATTTCTTCTCTACAAGTTGCCTTTGGTCTGTGGTACTTGTATGTGCCAAGGGGACAGGTCCAAGGCTCAAGATTGTAAAGTTTGCAAAAGTTGATCTTTTTCAAAATGGCAATGGTCCCTTTTTGCCATAAATAGAATTGCAAGTTGGATAATGGATCAAAGGCAGGGATAAAAGCTTTGTCAACTTAGTAAGCATTTAATTAAGGAGTTTGGAACAAGTTTGGGACCTGTAAAGCATGGATTAGGCAGCATAGGTTGATTTGCATTTGTGTTCATCATGAAATGGCTTGGACAAAAAGTGAGAAATTGCCAACTTCATCTCTTCGATTCTCCCTACTCAAAAATGATCTTGAGGAGTTCTTAGACATTTTGGAAATCTTGCAATGTGATATATAATTCATCTTTGAAATGAATTTTGAGATACCTTTAGGAACTATGTGAAAAATAGCCATGAAGTTGGGTCCAAAACCTGCCTAAATTAGGGCAAATTTTCACTAAGTCATTTAGTTCATGACCATGTATTCACAAATTTATATCTTGAGATACAAGCATCTTTAGGGAAGAGTGTGTGAAGCAAAGTTGTAGATTTCATGGAGGTATACAACTTTAATGTTGGGAACTTTCCTTGAATCATTATGCATTATGGTGAAAAGTGGCCTAAAGTTGAGAAAAAATAAGAAAATTTTCTATACTTGGAAAATTTCTAAGTTAGGAAAATTTTCAAATTCAAACCCTAATTTTCAAATTTGGTTTTCTCGATAAAAAAGTTTCACATTTTGACATGTTTTGATGAATTATAACCCTTGGTACTTGATTTTGACCAAAAAGTCAAAGTTTGACTTTTCAGTGTACAGTTGACTTTTGATCAGTTGACTGCAAACTTCATATGTCAATCCAATGAATTTGAAATGTTTTGAGCCATGTAATAAAGTCAAGATGATGTAATTTAATACTTGAAATCATGCTTTAACTCAATTGGTCATTTGCTAGGTTAAAAATCAGAAATTGCCCTTCCTCAGTCAAAACCCTAATTTTGACCATTTTGCCCTTTTTGTGATTTGACCAAATTTCTTGAGGAATTATGATCCAAACTTGATCAAATGATACATATGAGTCTAAAATGTTGATGTTGATAAAAAATTATGAAGTTTGACTGTAAATTGGCCATGGTTGACTTTTTTCCCAATACAACTGATTTTTAGGTCAACTGTCCAATTGACTGATCAAAAATGTGGTTCAAGGCTTGAAACTTGTCATGAGTGATCTTAGGGATCCATAATGATGTTTGAAAGTCATATGAAGCATTGATAGTCCAAAAATCCTTGTGCAAACTCAAACCCTAATTTTGGGTTGTTAGTGCAAGATGAGATGTCTTGAGCTGATCAAACCCTAATCCAGTCTTGAGTCAAAGAGATCTTGTGAGAAAAGTTTTGATAAATGAGAGGGCAAATTTTGGGGTACAACACCCTTATTTCTTAAGTTACGAGCAATTGTCTTTCCGTTTCCTATGCGGATATTTGTGAATAGCGATTATATTCAAATGCATATGTCAAGAATAAATCATTGGATGTTTTTGCGAAACAAAACAGAAAAAGAAAAAACAAATGGTTTTGTAAAAATGACTTATATTAATTTTCGAAATGGGCCTATAACAGGAGTTTTTTGTACAAGGGAGCTAACGCTCTAGTAAGAGAATGCCGTCGTGAAAATGAAAGTTATACAATATTGTGTACAACGAAAAGAAAACAGCTATGTGCAATAATCCCGTTAAGTTTCGATTCTGCTATTGCCGATATATCTTCAAGCGTCTCATCACTTTGCTGCTTGTCTGAAGCTGATTAAATTGGTCGGTGTCGTTCGAGCTTGACAATTGATACTGAGGTATGGTCGCTAGGCGGTCTAATGGGACATAGTGATACGCTTTAAATCCCTAACTCTTTCCTGGACCGCCCTTTCGGGTTTTCAGTCCACCGGGATACCCTATTTTGCCCAAGCCGCTTTCTCAGGTTTTTGACTTGCCGGGTGTACAAATTTTTTGTTTTCGTCCCTTATTTTTGCCCAAACCCTTTTGTTTTACCGGGAAGCCCTTATTTTTGCCTAGGCCAGTCAATCTAGCAGGTCTTTTAATCATGCGTAATATCTTTTCACTATATCTGCATTGATAGGGTGCGGAAGGTCGTCACTATCCATGGTGGTTAGAATCATGGCTCCACCCGAGAAAATGTTTTTAATCACAAATGACCCTTCGTATGTGGGAGTCCATTTCCCCCTGGGATCACCTTGCGGCAGTATGTGTAAAATCAAGCTTCTCAAATAAGCTTTTGTTTTGATGAAGACAAACCATGGCTAACAAAGAAGGCAAAGATTTTGATCAAGCATCTAAGCATCTAAGGATAATATATTCACTCAAAGCTCTCAACAACTTTAAAGGTATAATAATATTATCTACTTTGATCTTAAGATATAGATGCTCAAAAATGAAAAATAAATGTTTAAGAATCATTACTCAAGCTTTTCAAAGATAAAATTTCACTTTTCTTCTGCATGCAATTGATTTGCATCTTAGTGCAATCGATTGCACTCTTCAAAATTCCAAATCTTTTGCTTCTGTTTCTTTGTGCAATCGATTACATTATTAGTGCAATTGATTACATTGTTAGTGCAATCGATTGCACTCAGTTAATTTTTGCTACTGACTTTGCATGCAATCGATTACATTGTTAATGCAGTCAATTGCACTCTTAAATTTTTTGAAAAAATAGCTGTTGAAAACCTTGTGCAATCGATTTACATCAAGCTGCAATCGATTACACACTGCACGAATTTGAAAAATAACAGCTTTGTTCATGCCTTTTGATCATGCCTTTTCATTACATCTTTTCACTCAAACTTGGCATTTGTTCATGATACATTTCCAGATCTTCATGATGTTTCAAAAGGGTGTTATAAACATATAAATATTCAATTTCAAATCCAGATCTAACACCTTCTTTCATAAATATTTTCTGAACTTTCAAAATACAAACTCAAGCATTCTTCATTTTCATGCATAAGTTTTCTGCACATTTTCATACTTTAAACAGAAAACTTTGAGCAAATATATCTTGAGTCTTTGTACAATATTATTATTGAAAGAAGAAGATTACACATTTTCAAATCACTCTTAGTGATCAATATTACTTTACTCACTCAAACTCACAAATTGATATTTACTTACTTATTTTCCAGGATTGTTGGAATTAAGTTTAAGTGTTTTTGCTGAAATCTTGTCTTTCCAAGTTGTTGGATACAAGTGTATTTACATTGAGAGGATTGTTCTCATAGGTAACTTAGTGAAAATCCAAGAGGATTGTTCTTGGTCCAAGAGGATTGTTCTTGGTTTGGTTGGTAGTTCTTGTGTAAGTTTGCCACAATAAGGAAACCTCTTTCATGTTGAAAGGGGACTGGAGTACTCTCGAACTGTGAGGGGAACCAGGATATATCATCCGTGTCTCTTTATTTTTCTGCATTTTTAAGCTTTCCTAAACTCACTTATAACCAGAAAAATAAGAACCATCATCACTAAAAACCAGAATTTTTAAAAGTACCTAATTCACCCCCCCCCCCTTAGGCGCACTTCGTACTTACAGTATGATGCGCTTGATTACTAGATCCCTGACTTGATATTCTTGGCGTATGACTTTTTTGTTGAAAGCCTTGATCATCAGTTTTTGATACATTTGACCATGACAGACAGTAGTAAGTCTCTTCTTATCAATCAGATTCAATTGATCAAGTCGAGTCTGGATCCATTCGTCTTTGTTCAAACCTGCATCCTTCATGATCCTTTAAGAAAGGATCTGGACCTCAATAGGTAGGACTGCCTCCATGTCGTATACCAGAGAGTAAGGTGTTTCCCTTGTTGATGTCCATGCTGAGGTATGATACCCATGAAGAGCAAACGGTAACATCTCATGCCAGTATTTGTATGTCACCGTCATCTTCTGTATGATCTTTTTGATGTTCTTGTTAGCCGCTTCGACGACACCATTCATCTTCAGCCGGTAGGGGGAAGAGTTACGATGTTGTATCCTGAATCGCTTACAGAGTTTGGTGATCATCATGTTATTGAGATTCATACCATTGTCAGTGATGATTCTCTCCAGCACACCGTAACGACAGATTAGGTTATGCTTGATAAACTGCGCCACAACATTCTTAGTAACAGTAGCAAAGGAGGAAGCTTCAACCCACTTCGTGAAGTAATCAATGGCCACCAGGATGAAGCGATGCCCATTAGAAGCGGTAGGTATAATCTCTTCGATCATGTTGATGCCCCACATTGCAAAGGGCCAAGGAACCGTCAAGACATTTAAGGGAACCAGAGGCACATGTACCTTATCAGCATAAATCTGGCATTTATGACAAGTTCGGGAGTGTTGATAACAATCTGCTTCTATAGTGGACCAATAGTATCCTGCCCGTAGGATCTTCTTAGCCATGGTATGTCCATTTGAATGGGTTCCGAAGGTACCTTCATGCAGATCCGTCATAATCTTCCCTGCTTCGCTCTTGTCTATACACCGTAGCAAGGTAGAGTCATGGTTGCGCTTGTAGAGTATTCTATTACTGAGGAAGAATTTCGCGGCGAACCTTCTTAGAAAATTTTTGTCGTTGACAGATGCCCCCTCGGGATACTCTTGAGCCTCAAGATACCTTTTTACTTCATGAAACCAAGATTTATCTGCTACCTCTTAAGTATCAATTTCATAACTGTGTGTTGGTTCATCCAACCTCTCAATGGTGATTCGGGGAGCTTCATTGTCCCATATGACCTTGAACATAAAAGACATGGTAGCTAGCGCATCCGCTAACTGATTCTCCTCCCGTGGGAAGTGTTCAAAGGTTACCTTCTCAAAGTGTGAGAGAAATGTCAGTACATGTTCCTTGTACAAAATGAGATTTGGGTGCTTCGTGTCCCATTCTCCTTTGATATAACTTATCACCAAGGCTGAATCCCCGAATATGCTTAAGAATTTGATCTTAGGTCGATAGCAGCTTTGAGACCCATGATGCAGGCTTCATACTCCGCCATGTTATTAGTACAGTTGAAGCATAGTCGGGCGGTGAAAGGAGTATGACAACCCTCATGAGATATGATTACAGCGCCAATGTTATTGCCTAGTGCGTTCGAAGCTCCATCAAAAAACATAGTCCATTGGGATCCTTTTTCAGATCCTTCATCCGGTCCAGGTTCTTCGTAGTTTGTCACTAGTATAATATTCTCGTTCGGGAACTCAAAATTCATGGACTGGTAGTCATCCACGGCCTGATGAGCCAAATGATCAGCCAATACACTTCCTTTAATTGCTTTCTGGGTTGTATATTGGATATCATATTCAGTTAGGATCATTTTCCATCTTGCTATTCTTCCGGAGAGAGCGGGATTTTCGAAGATGTATTTGATCGGATCCATCTTAGATATCAACAAAGTAGTGTGGGTCAACATATACTGTCTTAGTCGACGAGCAGCCCTTGCCAAAGCACAACAAGTTTTCTCGAGCAGTGAGTACCTTGTCTCACAGTCGGTAAACTTTTCGCTAAGGTAGTATATTGCGTGCTCTTTTCGACCAGACTCGTCATGCTGCCCCATCACACACCCCATTGAATTGTCTAACACTGTTAAGTATAATATCAAAGGTCTTCCTTCAATCGGAGGCATCATAATAGGTGGTTCTTGAAGGTATTCCTTGATTTTTTCGAAAGTGGTCTGGCATTCGTCATTCCATTTTATCACTTGATCTTTCTTAAGGAGCTTGAAGATTGGCTCACAAGTAGTAGTCGGATGTGAAATGAACCTGGCGATATAATTTAGGCATCCCAAGAAACCTCTAACCTCCTTCTCAGTACGGGGAGCCGATATCTCTTGTATGGCCTTCTCCTTTGCAGGGTCTACCTGAATACCTTTATCACTAACGATGAACCCCAGTAGTTTACCAGATCTTACCCCGAAGGTGCACTTGTTCGGATTCAACCTCAACTTATACGTCTTCAACCTGTCAAATAGCTTTTGTAGATGATCAAGGTGTTCTTCCTCGGTTTGGGACCTGGCTATCATGTCATCAACTTAAACCTATATCTCATAGTGGATCATATTGTGGAACAACACTACCATGGCTCGCTGATAAGTTGCCCCAGCATTCTTCAACCCAAAAGGCATCACCTTGTAGCAGAAAGTGCCCCACTGCGTGACGAAGGTTGTCTTCTCCATGTCTTCGGGAGCCATCCTGATCTGATTGTACCCAGAGAAACCATCCATGAAGGAAAAGATCTTGTGTTGTGCGGTGTTGTCAACCAGGTTCCTTCTCATAGCCCTATTATCCAGGCTTTCATCTCGAAGTAACCCTACTATCCAGGTTCCTTCTCATAGCCCTACTATCCAGGCTTTCATCCCGAAGTAACCCTACTATCCAGGTTCCTTCTTATAGCCCTATTATCCAGGCTTTCATCTCGAAGTAACCCTACGACCCAGGTTCCTTCTCATAACCTTACGATCCATGTTTCCCCTCTCTTATCTTCAAACAACAGTTTATAACACTGTAAGACCTGGATCCTACCAGATACAGTCAATTTCACAATTTCTCAATAAGCCACTGTGCAGCCTGGACCCTGACCAGATATGCAGTTCACTTCAACCTCCTCGATCAGGAGTTAACTCCCTAGTAGAATAATGGACAACTGAAGCTCCTATACTATGTTTTCTGAGGCGTAAATCAACATTCCCCGGCGAAGTCCTCCTCAACGGCAGGTACAGGAATTCTCGCAAAGAAATATTTTATGCAACCGATATCTTTTCTGGATGGAATCTTTAAACCCATCTCCGACGATTCTCTATCAACCTCCAAATGGCATATGTAAGCCCATTCCTAATATCACCAATCAGTGTTACTTCAGGCGAGTGCAAATTTCTGGGCACTCTAGTGTTCAATCATCTTCCACCTTCAGTTCATGAAAGGTAGACCAACCAATTTACATCCTCAGGCTTAAGAAGATTGAACAAGGGCAACTGTTATACCCCAAAATTTTCCCTCTCATTTTACTCAACATATATTCATTAAGATACTCAATTTGCTCAAGGATGCCCAGAAGTTGACCAGATAAACTCTCTCTTAAAAACAATGAACCTCCAACTAGGGTTTCCATTTTCATCAAGATGGGAGAGTCCAAAAGGCCTCATATGCTCTTTTTAGTCCTAATATGTTCTCAAGGCCATTCATTCCAAATTGCATGCCTTGTATAAGAAGTTTTCCCAGTCAACTGCTCATATGCTTGAAAATCAACTGTACCAGGTCAAAAGTCAACTGGGACCCACATACAGTCAAACTCCAAGATTTTTGGTTAAAATCAACATTTGGAAGTGATATCCATCATTTGATCAAGGGTTGATCATGATTCCTCAAGAAATGCCCCTAACTCATCAAAACTCAAAAGTTGCTAAATTAGGGTTTCTCAGGAAAAGTCAACCAAACTTTGACCAGGCATAACTCTCTCATAATTTATCATAAATTTCTCATCCAAGGCTCATTTTGAAGAGAATCCAATTCCCTACAACTCATCTTCAACCATCAAGTTCAAGAAATGCACTCATGGAAAGATATGAACTCAGACATTATAGGTCATTCCAAAAAGTCAACAAAAACACCTTTTGGGTCAAAGCTCCTTACATGAACGTAGAAGATCCAATTGAGATGAAATAAAAGAGGTTTCTTAGGGGACATCCTAAGCTTTCTAAAAAGTCCAAGAACATCCTCTTAGGGTCAAAATTGAGAGAGATATGCATTATCAAAGTTGGCCATTTTTGGAAATTTGCCCAAAGTCAACAATGCTCAAAATTGCATTTTTCCCACACGGGCCCATCTTTTCAAGATTGAATCTCAATCCTAACATGGTCCACGACCTATGGGACCCCCCATGCATTATTCACTCATTTATTTAATTTATTTTTATTTTTATTCATTTTAAAATCAAATAAATTCAAATAAAATCAAATAAAATCAAAACAAATCAAACTTATGGAATGAGATTTATTTTGAATTAAATTGAAGATCATGCAAGTTGTATAATCTCAAGAAAATCGTGCCAAGCCACAAATCTATAATTTTGGAAAGTTTGGAATCAAAACATCAAGACCATTATTCTTTGGATTATTGTCAAAAATACTGACCTAATTGGATTCAATACATATACTGAAGTTTGTTGAACCCTAAGGAGGGGATTTTTCACGCGCAACCAGCCTCAAAAGCAAGAAAGAAAACTCAAATTTTTGGTCAAAAAGTAGAGACCGAATCTTGCTCCACAGGCAAGTTCAGAGCATTCTAAGGATCAAACCACATTCCTGGCAACCTCCTGAAGCTAATAGCATCACTTGCACGCATCAACACCTTCAAAACGCACCATAACGGTATCACGATTTATCCTCCATTCTTGAATTTGATTTTGGATATTTACGCGTTATAAATTATTTTAATACATCCATTCATGTTTGTATTATCATTTAGAAGTTGTCTGTATAATTAATTATGAGTTTGGATGCTTATAGAGACATATGCCATTGTTAAGGTTTGAGGTCGTATTTTAGGGCTTTGTGATACAGGCAAAATTAGAGAAAAAGAAGGACACTATCATACTCGTGAGATCAAAATAAGTTGATCTATATGCTTGGAATGGATTTATCATGCTTGATATTAATTTTTGAGATTTACAAGGATGTAGTTACAGCCATGAAACCGTAGGTAAAGGTTTCCGTCTAAAACGACAGTACCAGGAAAGAAGAAGAACGCGTGGCAACGTCCTATTGGACCATTTGAAAATTCGCGTGTTTTCTTAGGCCAAGTGCTCTTTGTGTATTCTATTTATTTTATTTGATTATGTATATGACTAACAAACTAGCGTAAATGGCAAGGGAAGAAGGCATGTGAGAGGGAGGACGTGGGTTCGATCCCAGGTCCAGGCCTTTTGCGTTTTCTGAAATTACAAATCCAGATCCAGTGCAAGTCATTTCCAAAGGACCACCACGCGCCCTTTGATCTCGTCCTCAAGATTCATCTCCATCACAAATCCAGTGCTCAACATACGCGGGTCTACCATGAACCCTCAGAAGATGCCTCCAATGGATCAGGCTCCAGATCCTAGGCCACTAGTTTTTGGGCCTAATGCAGATTAGGCAACACCCCCCCTGATTTGCTTACAACATCAGGCCCAAATCTTTTTTTCTGTCTTTTTTTCATTTCCTTTATTTTGTTATTTGTTTTAATTGTTTTTTTTACAAAATTATTTGTATTATTAAATCATAAAATCAGAAAACTACAAAAAAATTAGGTTTAGTCTTTTTTTTATAAAATATTTATTTGCATTTAATTAATTAATTTAATTAGATTAACTTAAACATTTTTTGTAATTAAAATTTAATAGAAATTAGCTTAATTTAATTACCTTTTTTTGTCCTTCCATAATTGAAATTAATTAGTAAATTAGGTTTTGCAATTTTTAATTATTTTTTTTAATAAAAAAAATACAAAAACATTTTTAATTAATTAGATTTCTTAGGTCCTAATTTGTTCCCGTTTTAACTTTCACGCGCGTCTTTACTTTCTTTATTCTTATTAATTATTGTAATTGTTTCCAAGTTGTAATAGTTAATTAGGTTTACTATTTCGCATTTATCATTTTTCCCCGGTTTTCGATGATGTAATCCCCTCCCCAAAGCTTTGTAATAGTTAGGGTTTTAATTTCTCGCTTTTAATTTCCGCAACTATTAAACTGTTAGATGTATGGACATTAGGATTGCATGCGAAAGATAAATCAAATTAATACAATAGAAAACCGTAATTGTGAAAAGATAATTAATTGAAAAAAAACACTTTCACATGTTCACTCCTAGGGTTTTCCCCACTTGGTTGCCTCAGAAAATAATGGCCGTGTCCCTCGAACGTAGGGATACCTTAGCAATGACCCGCGATTCAAAATCGTCATAAAGATCATAGTCCCTACTTGTCCCTCGAGTTGCCTACGAATTAATCTTATGACGATAGTCCCCTCAAAATGCTAAGGTATCTTTACTTGTTGCCTTCAGAGACCATTTCGTCCCTTCGAACGTCCCTTTACAAATCCAACGATGGAGCTACCTACTCTTTAATAGTAGGATAGCGCTGTCTAAAGGAAACGAAAAATGAACAATTTTTTTCCGAGTAGGTAGAAAACTCTTAAGTACTTGCTCAAGATAAAAACTTGTCACACAAACAATTTTCAAAAACAGTTTTCAGAAACAACTTCGTTACACTCTTGAGGACCGATACAAGGGTTATCACGAAGTTAAATAAAACTTTTTGAAAACACACACAAGCAATTTCAAAATGAGCAAGTACCTAAGAGCCCGTGGAAAACCACAGATAGAAAGGGTGCTAACACCTTCCCTTTCTATAATCTACCCCCCGTACTCAGAAACATCTCGAAAAAGGTTTTTTCTGTTCTTTTTCCTTTTCCTTTGTTGGATGAAATAAAAGTCGGTGGTGACTCTTGCTTACCGCGACATTTGCGAACAAAAAACGCAAACTAGTAAAAACAGTCGGTTCTGCCACCGTATCACTGAACTGGCGACTCTGCTGGGGAATGTAATAAGTGGGGTACACCTTAGGATCTAGGTCATTTTAATTTCTTTCTTGTCTACTTTGCCTGCTTTATCTTTAAGGGTTTTTGCTTGGTTATTATTGAAGATCCTACACCCGGATCTAGGGACACTCTTTAGGTAAACAACAATAGATCGTGGAGACTGTACGACATAGACCGATATGGTTTAAGCGATGGCTGTGTTGGTGTGACACTTTAGTTGGTATCGGTATCCCACGCGTGGAAACGAGGAGAATACGGGGCCGCTGTGTGGTGTCGTGAAGCACTGACGAACCTTAGAATCTTAGTTGAACAAACTTAGCCATTAGAAAGTAGTGAGATAGTCGGCCTCAATATAAAGTTGAGGATTGGTTGATACTCGATGCTACACTCATTGAGATCAGACTTTCGAGATATTTCGGCCGCAAGAAAAGATTG
The DNA here is from genome assembly GCA_948472305.1 of Vicia faba. Taxonomy (NCBI): domain Eukaryota; kingdom Viridiplantae; phylum Streptophyta; class Magnoliopsida; order Fabales; family Fabaceae; genus Vicia; species Vicia faba. The sequence goes on from CATIWC010000393.1 coordinate 23,286, forward strand.
CCTGAGCTGAAACAATGTCCGATAAAGGATGATCAGTGATATTGAGAATCTTTAGAACCCAATTACTTTTCTAAGACATGTTTGAAACCAACTAAACTTCAAGAGGGTACTTACCTTTAACCTCATACAAGCCTTTGAACCTAAGGTCTATTGTGTGTTTTTCTTGTGTGTGATTTATTCTGTTTGAACATGACATCATGAATTATAACATAGCATCCATTCTTATTACACTAATCATTTCAAGGATCAAGGGGATTTATCTTTGTTCTATTTTGCAGATCATGGCTTCCGCTCGTAGAAACACTATCCGAATCAGCTTTGTGAGAATACCTCTCCAGCTCAAGGAGCTAGTATCAAGGGTTCCTGAAACTTCTGCATTCACTAAGAGACATGGTCGACTTCTCAACCTGGTTACAGGAAGCTTTGATGAAAAGATGATGGGTGTACTCTTTCAGTTCTTTGATCCCAAGCACCACTACTTCACCTTCCCAGACTATCAGTTGGTGCCTACCATGGAAGAGTTTTCTCAATTATTGAATATACCCATTCTTGAACAATTGCCTTTCACAAGTTTAGAATAGGTTCCTAAGCCAGAAGTCATTGCCTCAGCCTTGCATCTGAAACAGGCCGATATGGTATCCAATTGGGAAACAAGAAGCGGAGTCAAGGGTTTTCTAGCCAAGTTCTTAATAGATAAAGCCCAACTGTTTTGGGATGATTTGGACTTTCAGGCTTTTGAGCAGATCTTGGCCCTCATAATATATGGGTTAGTACTTTTCCCTAATCCTGACTTGCTCATAGATGTGAATGCTATCAAGATCTTCCTCTCTCTCAACCTCGTGCCTAACTTGCTCGGAGATATCTTGCATGCTCTCCATACTCGTACCATGAAGAGAAGAGGGGTTCTTATGTGCTGCATTCCATTACTGTCGAGGTGGTTTATTTCTCACCTCCTTAAGTCAGTGCTGAAGAATGAAGAAGGTTTGGGTTGGTCACAAAGGATAATGTCACTTGCTCACACGGATATTCTCTGGTATTCCCAAGCTATGGGAGATATTTCTATTATTGACCGCTGTGGAGAGTTCCCTAATGTCCCACTACTTGGCATTAGGGGAGGCATAACTTATAATCCTTGCTTGGCTCTGCGACAATTTGGTTACGCTCGAAGGGACGGTCCTCGTGAGTTACTTATCCAGGGCATTATATTTAATTATGAGGATGATGTTCAAGGGTATCTGTGATACGGTGGGAGAACTGACTTGAGGTTTTGCGTTTGTATTTGCACTTGTTCGGTTTAGCAAGAGTCGCCACCGACTTTTTATTTTATCCTAAAGGAAAGGTTAAAAAAGTACAGGAAAAACCTTTTGAGATGTTTCGTGGGTTCGGGGGGTAGATTATAGGAAGGGAAGGTATTAGCACCCTTTCTATCCATGGTTATCCATGGGCTCTTAGTTACTTATTTTAGATCACTTGCCTTTGATTTTCAATTGCTTGAAATGGTGGTGTGTGTGTGTGTGTGTGTGTTTGAAAATGCTTTAAAAAAGATGCCTTGTCTAGGCAACCCTTGTAACAATTCTTTACTCGAATGTTTTACAAAAGGTGTTTGTTTTTTTGAAAAGATGTTTCAAGGTATTGAAAGTTGTTTTTGAAAAGTTGTGTTGTGAAGTGTGTTTTGAAAGTAGGCAAGTGTGTTTTGCAAGTTTGATCAAGTAACCAAGAGATGTCTACCCCTAAATTTACTCAAAGATTTTTCCTATGTTTTAACCCTTTTAACAGTATTGTTCCACCATTGTATTTGGTGGACAATCTTGTGTTAGGATGTTAACGGGACGGGCGCGGGTCATCGTATGGACCATGAATGCAATGGTGCCAAGTGTCTTTGGCAAATTTTGCTTGAAGGGACTATGATCATTTTGTTTAGGCAACTTCGAAAGCGTCATCGAGGGACTATGATCATTTGATTTGTTTTTTTTTGCCAAGGAAACTCAACATGCAAGCATGACCCATTTTGGAAGGCAACGAGTGGGATTACCCTAGGGGTGCAAGTGTGAATAATGTATTGATTATCATGCATTTGTCTTGTATTAGGTTATCTAGCGGTTGATTTTGAATCTTCACATACAAACCCTAATTACTATACAGTATATAGAAAGCGATAAATTGCGGGAATTTAAAGTCTAAACTATTACAAATAAGTATCCGGGAATTGGGGTGCAAATATTTACAAATGGGGATGAGTCTTATCAGGATAGTAGTGTCCAAATAATATTTACAACCAAATCGAATCGCATTCTCAATATCAATGTAGCAATGTACAAGAATAAAAAGCAATGTATCAAAAGTATTTGTGAAAGTGTATGTGATTATTTACAAATGAGTAAAAATGTTAACCTAATGCAATTATTAAGTATTATTATTTATTTTTGAGTTTTTGTTAAATATGTACAAACAAAAGTTTTAGTTAAAAAAAAAGGAATATTCAACCTTAAAAAAAGAAGTCTATTTTTTTATGTATTTTATTAATGTTTTATACAAGGTTTAAATTTAAACCAAAAAAAGGTTTTAATAAAAGAAAAAAAAAAGTTTAATCTTGATAAAATCTAATATTTATGTATTTTCTAATTATAATGAAAAGTATTAGCAACATTTTTTATATGAGAAATTAGTATATTAATTAACAATAAAAAGAAGAATTAAGTTATATATAAAAAAAAGGGTTTGGTTAAGAATAAAAAGGTTATATGGGCTATGGGGGGGAAAGCTGGGCCCAAAATGTGTGTGAAAGAGGTTAATGGGGGGGGGGGGGGGGGGGTACACGCCTGGAATCTATTGGGCTTAGGCTTTTGGATGGGGCAAGGCCCAGACGGCTTTGACAATTGTTGCTTAGGGTTGGAATATGTTTGTTCAGAAACAAGGGTTTACAGAGGCTAGAGCGGCGCTCTCATCTCTCCGCCTTTCTTCATCTTCTTCCTCGCTCGAAACATGGATTCTGACCTCCTCCCTTCGCCTTTGCTACCAGATGCCATCATCCACCTTCCCTCTCTCCATGTTCGTGTCCGGGCGATGTTGTAAGGTTATGATCTCTTATTTCTGTACGTCTTACGTTTTAGGGTTTCAAGCTTTGCATGTTTTTAACTTTTCATGTATTGATTCTTTATGTGATATCTGTTTCTGTGTGAGGTGTGGAAAAGAAAGGGAAGAGGTACTACCTTTGGAGAGGAGACGAGGAGTGGACTGGAGGTGTCTTAGGCAGCTGAAGGCGGAGGGAGTGTGATGCTGTGCTAGCTTTGTGGAAAACTGGTACTTTGTATCTCGCTTTAGGTTTTATGATGATAGTTTTCTGAAAACCCCATAACAGTTGCTTCTTTTCCTCTTTTGAATGCTTGTCCCTGGATGTTTATTTTCTCTTTTATTCTGGGATACTTTCTGGCTTTGATTTGCTTGATCCTGTGCTATGATAATCTGATTCTGAGTATTGTTGTTGGACCCTGTGATGAGCCTAGCTCTGAGGGTTGTTGTTGCTTCAGTTGTTGTTGATATGTTGGTTCTGAGTTGCCTTTGATATGCTTGCTCAATGATGAACCTAGGTTCTGAGAGATTGTTTGGATATGTGTGATTCTGATATCTGAGTTGAAAGGCTTGAAACAGGCTTGAGAGTTTGCTTGACACAGGTTTTGAAAGGGGCTATATTGTTTTTGTGATATGTTGGCTTTTGAAACTGAGTTTTGACAGGCTTCAAGCTTGTGTTATTTGTTGTTTGAATCAGTTTAGAGGGTTCTACCTCTTTTCTGGTTTTGATGCAGGTTAGGCTGTGGCTTTTGTTTGTTACAGGCTTTGTTGTAGTTTTGTATGGTTTTACACAGGTTTTTTGAAAGGGGTTCTGTTTGAAGCAGGTTAGAGGTTTGTGTTTGAAGCAAGCTTGGTTACAGGCTTGCTGTTTGACCTGGTTTAGAACAGGTTGGAGGCAATTTGTTTTAGGCTTGTGGGCTTGAATTTTGACACCCTTGTGAGGTTTACAAGTTTTTTTGTTTTTTTGTTATGTGGTTCTGCCTCTTTCCTTTTGTACGGGTATATCTTTTGTTTTATATATCTCTTAAGCCTAAGCCTGTAAGCCTCTCCACTCCTCTCTCTCTTTTCTCTCTCCACAGAAAAAACACATTATATTGTTTAAATCTGTACTTGCTCTGAAAAAGTGTGGCTGGAAAATGCTGAATTTGAAATGTTGCTTGCATTGTTTCTTTCCTCTGCATCTTGTACTTGTCCCAGATTTTCTGCATTGCTTTGATATTTGTTAACAACCTTTTGACAGTTTGACAACTTTGTTGACATTTTGAACAATGCAATTTGGTTTTGTTTTGGCATTTCAGTTTGGTTGACATCTCTTGGTAACTTAGTTTGCCATGTACAGTTTGCAATTTGTTGACAGCTTTGCTCGTTTGTTCCATTTGAACTTTGCAACTTTGTATTTGGCATATTCAGTAGCCTTGTGCATTTCATATTTTTTGCAAGCATATCTCTCTTTCCCTCTTTGTGAACCAAGAGTATTTCTTGTGATTTGCAGAGAGGGTGAACAACTGATTCCGGCCAATCACTTTTAATGATGAGCTTTTTTATGATTAACTGTCTGCCTTTTTATTTCATCTGTGTTGACTTCTCTTCTTTTTTTGTTTTTGCAGATGAAAATCAATTGAGCAATGGGGAGCATCAGTAGAAGATGAAGACTTAGGAAAATTAAGACGCAATTTTATTTTACTTTTAATCATTGTAATAAATATTATTATAAATACTTGTAAATAATTACTGTATTTAAATAATACTTGTACAAATAATTAAACATAAATAAAAGTCTTTTTATTGTCAGATATCTCTTTTATTTCAACTGTCTATTTAATTATTTAAGCTTTCTTGAATTAAAATAACTGGAAGTAGATCCAATTATTCTAACTTAGATAAAATAAATAATTAACAAACACTTTAGTCTCGCAATCAATAATAAACCCGGCGTCCTCAATTAAACATAAGCAATACACAGTTAACCAAACAAACGTCCATATGCTTATCTCTTTACTGATTAAATCAAACACTGCAAACTCTCAATTCAAATGCCTCAGCTTTTATCCCAGATGTTCAGACAGAAATCTTGAACAAACGTCACAACCATGTGACAGTCAATTAAAACACTGTGGATTCAAATTCTTCTGAAAATGCGCGTGCAAACCCTAGTTCTTGATTTATTGTCAAAGAAGCGTCTGCCTGATCAAACCCTGAGCCAAACTCAACCAAACCCTAGCAATCTGCTTGAACTGATTCAAAATCAATGGAAACCATAATTTTATCTGACTGATGAGAAAAGTCAGTTTGACCGATTCTTAAGTCAGTCTGAAAAATCAGGAAAAGCCCGAAGCTGTGATTTCTTGTGGAAAAGAGAGGAGGGCAAATTTTGGGGTACAACAGTATCGCCAAAGGTTCATACGAGCTTGGGGCATGGTAAACAGATTTTTCGCCAAGACTTTGGGGCCAAAGGATTCCATTCCTATGGAACCTTATCTCCAATGGGTACGAGCTCGTGCCCAGAAACTTATGATGCCATATGTGGTTGTTTTACCAGTGATTGTGGAACCCATTACTGAAGGGGGTATTCCTTACACGGTTCTCCATCCTGATATGCCCATTGATCTTGAAGAACTACAAAGGTCTTGGATTCAGTTGAAGAAAGAGAGGGATACTTATAGGGACCAGTTCTATGCTCAGGAGAGGAAGGTTTTAGAACTCACAAAGCAGCTTCATGAGGAAAGAAGACTTAATGTCTAGCTCGGCATGAAGAGGAAGTATCCATGGGAAATTTGATTCCTTTTTTAGTTTTTAGAATTTTAAATTGTAACGCCTAAAAGGCAATTGTACTTTGAATTATACTAATAAATTTTTTTGTTTCATTTTGGTTAGCAAATTTAAATTTCTCAAAGTCCTTGAAATCATTGCATACGCATCCCATCTATAAACACTGCATATACAGGTATCCTTATAGGCTTCTCATCTTCTTCGCTGTTTATTTTAGCATAGATGTCTTCTGAACAAAGCATCAAAGATCTTCAGGCACAAAATGCCCAATTTCAACAGATGTTCATAACCCTGGAAAAGGGGCAGGAGGATCTGAAAGCCCTCATCCTGAAGGAAAAGAAGAAAAAGAAGAAGGTCTCTGGTATTCTGAATATGGGCAGAAGGTTCAGGGGGCCGTTAAAGCAACCAGTCGATCTGACCTCCTCATCCAAGGAAGGAGAAAACCAAGAAAGAGAGACAAGGGAGAAATATCCTAGTCCTGAAGTTTCTGACAATGATACGGACTATAATGATGAGAAGTATCCTCCCACTGAGGATAGATACAAGCAGTTGGAAGATCGTTTGAGTGCTATGGAAGTCCAGAGGATACCTGGGTTGGATTTCGAAGAAATGGGATTGGTGTTGGGAGTGGTCATCCCACAGAAATTTAGGGCTCCAATTTTTGCAAAGTATGATGGGGTGTCTTTCCCTAAGCTCCATCTTCGTTCCTATGTAAGAAAGATCCAGCCCCACACCGCTGATAGAAACTTGTGGGTTCACTTCTTTCAAGATAGTCTGTCAGGGACTCAGCTTGAATGGTTTTACCAACTAGAGAGAATCAATGTCCAAAACTGGGAGGACTTGGCCGCTGCTTTTTATAAGCAGTATCAATATAATGCCGACCTTGCCCCCACTCGTACTCGACTCCAGAGTATGTCCATGGGTGCCGGTGAAGGCTTTAAGGACTATGCGCAAAAGTGGAGAGACTTGGCTGGAAGAGTCCAACCCCCTTTATCTGACAGGGAGTTGGTTGACATGTTTCTTGGGACACTGTTTGGTCCCTTCTTTAATCATTTGATTGGTAGCTCATCAGCTGGTTTCACTGAGCTGATATTAACATGAGAAAGGGTAGAAGCTGGGATTCAGAGTGGTAAGATATAGAAAGATGCCTCTTCGAGTTCGGTAAAGAAGCCTTTCACTGGTAAGAAGGAAGCCAGTGCCATCTATAGCCCGAGAGGCCAAAGCAGAGCTGAACACTGTCTAACGGTAAGTGCTATAATAATACCTAGGCTTGCGGCTGCTCCACAACGCCATAATCAACAAAGGGTAGAAAGACCACAAAGGAAGTTTACCCAGATTAACATGACATTGACATAGGTTCTGCCCCATCTACTGAGATCCAACTTGGCAACCTTGAAAGAGACTCCCAAGAATCCAAATACTACATCTCCTCGGTATAACCCAAACGCTCGGTGTGCCTACTATTCTGAGAGTCCTGGCCATGATATAAATGATTGTTGGGCTCTGAGAAATAAGGTAAAAGACCTGATTGAATCCAAAGAGATTAAGTTCGATGCTCCAGAGAAGCCCAATGTCATAACTGCTCTCATGCCTAAGCATAATCATGGAGTTAATGCGGTTGATACCGATCTGTTTGTGACCTCAGTTGATGAAGTTTCCACTCCTCTTATGACTATTAAGAAGAATTTTTTGTTGGCCGATTTATTTCCGGGTTGTGGTGAAGGTTGCCACGTGTGTTCATCTCTGCCTTCTGGTTGCCATTTGCTGAAAACATGTGTCCAACGCCTGATGGACAATAGAGAAATTTTGTTCGAGAAAACTTTGATTCCAACTGTTCCATGTGAAGATATTGCAATTATAACCATTTCCGCCAATCCTTCCAAGGTCTCCTCGAGAAGACCTGTTAGGATTACATCTGCTCCAAGAGTCACTCCGTTAATAATCACCCTTCCTGGTCCTATCCCATACGCCTCAGACAAAGTTGTCCCTTGGCATTATGGCACCGATGTCTACTATCATGGCGTTAAACAAGATCTGAGGAATGAAGAAGTCGGTCCCGATGTCAGTAACATTAACGGGACTAGTAAGATTACCAGAAGTGGAAGGGTTTTCTCTCCCGAGATTTCCCCAAAGACTGTCAATAAGCCTATTGTTATTTCATTTGCTATTCCTACTGGTACTTCAACTACTACTCCTTTTATTACTCCAATTATTACCCCTGTCGTCGAGTTATCTGGTACCCGAGGCAAGGAAGCTATAGGTGAGCCTGCCCAGATGGAGGCACCTAGAAAGATCGTCATGGAAGCCTCTAAGCAAGAGATAGATGAAATATTAAAAATAATTAAAAAGAGTGACTACAATATGGTCGAGCAGATGGGGCAGACCCCCTCAAAGATATCCATGTTGTCTCTGTTATTATGTTTCGAGGCCCATGCGAAGGCTTTGATCGCATTCCTCAAGACTGCGTATGTCCCGCAAGAGACCTCGGCTGATCAATTCAAAAATTGTGTAGCCAACTTGACTGCTGACAATGGGCTGGGTTTTTCAGATGCCGACTTAACACCAAAAGGGAGGAAGCATACTGATGCTCTGCATGTCTCAATCGAATACAGGGGAACCATGATGGCTCATGTGCTGGTAGATACTGGGTCTTCGCTAAATGTCCTGCTGAAGAAGGCTCTCGATCGACTAGATTGTGAGGGCTTGACCTTAACTCCTAGTAACATTTTGGTAAGGGCTTTTAACGGGTCAAAGAGAATGGTGTATGGGGAGGTGGACATCCCTGTCAAGGTAGGTTCTCAGACCTTTGAGTCCACCTTCTATGTAATGGACATCCGACCGTCATACTCTTGTTTGTTGGGTCGTCCTTGGATCCATGAGGCTGGGGCTATTACTTCTACATTGCACCAAATGATGAAGTATCCAGTGAAGGGGAAGATTGTCACTATATGTGGCGAAGAGGATTATATGGTGAGCCACCTCAACTCCTTCAGGTACATAGAGATGGACAGGGAATTCATAGAGACTCCTTTCCAAAACTTTGAAGAGGTTCCCTAGATCTTGACATCAACTGAGACTACTACCGACACCAAACCTCCTCTGAAGATGGCTTCTCTCAAAGACGCCAGAGTAGTGGTTGAAGAAGGTGGGTATACCAACTGGGGACAACTCCCTGATTTTACTCACAAAACTGACAAGTTTGGTTTGGGCTTTACTTTAGGAGCTCAAAGGGATGTTCGACGCGCTCGAGCTGGAGGACCTCTCCTACGCATCAGCAATCGGGGAATTAATTCCATTGAAGACAGTGAGGAAGATTCTGACATTGACAGCTGGATCTACCCAACTACCAACGGTGGACTAAGTAACTGGACGGCTAGGGATTTTATACCAGTTTATTTTATTTCGTAGTCATTGTCTTACTTGTTTTTTGAATTTGTAATAAACAATTTAAACTCTACAGCCTTGTGTCTTGCCCGAGGCACATTGGTTTTGTTTGTGAGGGCTATTTTGTTTCATTTCATATATCATCAATAAAACATTGGACGTTCCTTGCATACAAATTTTGTGCTCTCTATTTTTCTTTTTTGTTTTCACTTTATCAAAACAGCTATGCTCTTACACACACTCATGTATCATACTACATATCCATATCCACTATGGATCCCATTGATAACAGTTCTGCTACTGCTGGTTATGACTTCAAAAATCTGATCAACCAAGCCGAGGATGAAGGTGAGGACGATCATGAGGTTCCTGAAGAACTTGCTAGACTGTTACAGCAGGAAGAAAGGGCTATACAACCTCATGAAGAGCCAGTTGATACGATAAACTTGGGCACAGAGGTAGACAAAAGAGAAGTCAAGATCGGCGCAAATCTGGAAGCTAAGATCAAACAACGGTTGATACAGATGTTGCACGACTATGTTGAGAACTTTGCCTGGTCCTATGAAGACATGCCTGGTTTAGACACTGACATCGTGGTACATCACCTGCCGACTAAAGAAGATTGTCCTCTGGTTAAATAGAAGGTTCGCCATATGTGCCCTGAAATGTCAGAGAAGATTAAGGAAGAGGTCATGAAGCAGTTTGGCGCAGGGTTCTTAGCCGTCACCTCCTATCTGTAGTGGGTTGCTAATGTCGTCCCGGTACCAAATAAAGACGGAAAGGTATGAATGTGCATGGATTAAAGAGTCTTGAACAGGGCGAGCCCCAAAGACGAATTCCCGCTTCCCAACATTGATGTTCTGGTTGACAACATCGCGCAACACAAGATCTTCTCCTTCATGGATGTTTTTTTGGCTACAACCAGATCAAGATGGACCCTGAAGACATGGAGAAGACAACCTTCATCACACAATGGGGAACTTTCTGTTACAAGGTAATGCCTTTTGGGTTGAAGAATGCTGGGGAAACTTATCAGTGAGCCGTGGTCACTTTGCTCCACGATATGATTCACCATGAGATCGAGGTATATATTGATGACATGATAGCCAGATCCCAAACTGAAGAGGAACACCTTGACCATCTACAAAAGTTGTTCGACAGGTTGAAGGCATATAAGCTGAGGTTGAATCCAAACAAGTGGACTTTTGGGGTAAGGTCTGGTAAGCTTCTAGGTTTCATCGCTAGTGACAAAGGTATTTAGGTAGACCTTACAAAGGTAAAGGCCATACAAGAGATGTCGGCTCCCCTCACAGAAAAATAAGTTATAGGTTTCTTGGGACGCTTGAACTATATCGCCAGGTTCATTTCACATCTGACTTCTACTTATGAGCCCATCTTCAAGCTTCTAAAGAAAGATCAAGTGGTAAAGTGGAATGACGAATTCCAGACTTCCTTCGAAAGGTTAAAATAATATCTCCAAGAACCGCCAATTATGATGCCTCCGGTTAAAGCAAGACCTTTTATACTATACTTAACAGTGCTAGACAATTCAATGGGGTGTGTGTTGGGGCAGCATTACGAGTTTGGTCGAAAAGAGCACGCAATATACTACCTTAGCAAAAAGTTTACCGACTGTGAGACAAGATACTCGCTGCTCGAGAAAACTTGCTACGCTTTGGCATGGGCTGCTCACCGACTAAGACATTATATGCTGACCCACACTACTCTGTTGATATCTAAGATGGATCCAATCAAATACATCTTCGAGAAGCCCGCTCTCTCCGGAAGAATATCAAGATGGCAGATGATCTTAACTGAATACGATATATAATATACAACCCAGAAAGCAATCAAGGGGAGTGTATTGGCTAATCATTTGGCTCATCAGGCCGTGGATGACTACCAGTCCATGAATTTTGAGTTCCCAGATGAGAAGGTTATGCTGGTGACTAACTACGAAGAACCTAGACCGGATGAAGGACCCGAGGAGGGATCCCGATTGACTATGGTTTTTGATGGAGCTTCGAACACACTCGACAACGACATTGGTGCAGTAATCATATCTCCTGAGGGTTGCCATACTCCTTTCACAGCTCGACTATGTTTCAACTACACTAACAACATGGCGGAGTATGAAGCCCACATCATGGGCCTCAAAGCTGCTATTGACTTGAGGACTAAGTTCTTGGACATTTTCGGGGATTCAGCCTTGGTGATAAGTCAAATCAAAGGTGAATGGGATATGAAGCATCAGAATCTCATCCCATACAAAGAGCATGTGCTAACACTGCTCCCACACTTTGAGGAGGTAACCTTTAAACATTTCCCGCGGGAGGAGAATCAGTTAGCGGACGCGCTAGCTACCATGTCTTCTATGTTCAAAGTTAGGTGGGACAACGAAGCTCCCCGAATCACCATCGAGAGGTTGGATGAACCAGCGCACTGTTGTGATATTGATACTGAAGAGGTGGCAGACAAACCATGGTTCCATGAAGTAAAAAGGTACCTCGAAACTCAAGAGTATCCCGAAGGGGCATCTGTCAATGATAAGAAGTTTCTGAGAAGGTTCGCTGCAAAATTCTTCCTCAATAATGGAATCCTCTACAAGCGCAATCAGGACTCTACCTTGCTGCGGTGTGTAGACAAGAGCGAAGTAGAGAGGATTATGACAGATCTACATGAAGGTACCTTCGGAACCCATTCAAGTGGATATACCATAGCTAAGAAGATCCTACGGGCAGGATACTACTAGTCCACTATGGAAGCAGATTGTTATCAGCACTCCCGAACTTGTCATAAGTGCCAATCTATGCTGATAAGGTGCATGTGCCTCCTGTTCCTTTGAATATCTTAACAGCTCCGTGGCCCTTGGCAATGTGGGGAATTGACATGATCGGAGAGATCAGGCCTACCGCTTCCAATGTACATTGCTTCATCCTGGTGGCCATAGATTACTTCACAAAGTGGGTTGAGGCGGCCACCTTTGCTACTGTCACCAAGAATGTTGTGGCGCGTTTTATCAGGCATAACTTGATATATCAGTATGGTGTGTTAGAGAGAATTATTACTGACAATAGTACGAATCTCAATAACACAATGATCACCGAGCTCTATAAGCAATTTAAGATACATCATCATAACTCTTCTCCTTACCGGCTGAAGATGAATGGCGCCGTTGAAGCAGCTAACAAGAACATCAAGAAAATTATACAGAAGATGACGATGACATACAAAGACTGGCATGAGATGTTACCATTCGCTCTTCATGGGTACCGTACCTCAGCACGGACATTGACAGGGTCAACACCCTACTCTCTGGTATATGGCATGGAGGCAGTCCTACCCATCGAGGTCTATATTCCTTCTTTGAGGATTATGAAAGATGCGGGTTTGATTGAAAACAAATGGATCCAGACTCGACTTGATCAACTAAATCTGATCGACGAGAAGAGACTTACTGCTATCTGTCATGGTCAGATGTATCAAAAGCGAATGATCAAGGCTTTTAACAAGAGAGTCAGAAGACAAGAATATCAAGTCGGGGATCTGGTAGTCAAACGTATCATACTGCTGCAAGGTGATCCCAGGGGAAAATGGACCCCCACATACGAAGGGCCATTTGTGGTTAAAAACATTTTCTCGGGTGGAGCCATGATTCTAACCACCATGGACGGTGATGACCTTCCTCGCCCTGTCAATGCAGACATAGTGAAAAGATACTACGCCTAATCAAAGACCCGCTAGGTTGACTGGCCTAGGCAAAAAATAAGGGCTTCCCAATGAACCAAAAGGGTTCAGGCAAAAATAAGGGATGAAAATGAAAAAATCTTTACACCCGGCAAGCTGAAAACCTGAAAGGGCGGCTTGGGCAAAAAAGGGTATCCCGGTGGACTGAAAACCCGAAAGGGAAGTCCATGCAAAAGTTAGGGATATAAAGCGTATCACTATATCCCACTGGATCATCTTACGACCAGACCTCAAAATCAACTATCAAGCTCGAACGACATGGATCAACCTAATCAACTTTGGACAAGCAGCAAAGTTATGAGATGTTCGAAGACATAAGGGAAATAGCAGAGTTGGAACCCAATAGGATTATTGCACATAGCTGTTTTTTTCTTTCCATTTACACAAAATTGTATAGCTTCTATTTTTACGGCGGCGTTCTCTTACTAGAGTGTCAGCCTCCTTGTACAAAAACGCCTATTACAGGCCAACTTCGAAAATTAATACAAATCACCTTTACAAAACTATTTGTTTTTCTTTTTCTGTTTTGTTTTGCAAGAACGTCCACTGGTTTATTATTGACATATGCATTTGAATATGATTGCTTCTCATAGACATTTACATAAGGAACGAAAAGACAATTGCTCGTAACTTAAGAAACAGGGGCAAAAATAAGAAATGTCAAATCCGACAGTTACTTTGTCCAACAGGTACCAGGGCAGAGACAGCTATAGAGCAATGTCGTCAGTACATACGGCTTTGTAACATCTACACTCCCCACAGAGTAAAGGTAATCAAAGCACTAATATCACCTTTCCCACAACAGGGAGTAATCTCCTCAGCCAGGGTCTTTCAGAAACCTGACAGCTATATCCCCCCAGCCGAATTTCATAATCGCGAGCGGATCATCATAATTTTTTCTCCCCAAGCAGAGTTTATTTGTTTGAATACAAAGGATCAATCCCCGACAGAGCCTATCACTTCAGCTACGGAAATTCACCTTCCAAATTATTCCCTGCAGAGCTACTCTCAAACAGAGTCTCTCCCTGACAGAATATTTACAAACAACAAAGAATAAATCTTCAGCACAGTCATTTTTATTCACCATCCCCAGCGGAAGTAGAAGAACCACAATTCTCTACAACAGTCAAGAATGTTATACTCTCCAGCAACAATCAGAGATTTATTTTCCCAGAATCAGACATGTCCCCAATAGCATTTCATGTACATAAATCATGACATACGCATACGTACCACATACAGCATAATCTCATTTATTTTGAGAACATCATCTCACAAGACATTTCATGCATGACACATATAATTAACCATGTTATCTTTTCAGGAAAGACAATTATCACCAACAATTCCAGCAGTTATACATGTCATATCTACAAACAGCTAATGGAAACTCAATTCCCAAAGATCAAACAGGTCAACTAATCCTCATCTCGAAGTAACCCTACAACCCGGGTTCCTTCTCATAGCCCTACTATCCAGGCTTTCATCCCGAAGTAACCCTACGACCCAGGTTCCTTCTCATAATCCTACTATCCAAGCTTTCATCTCGAAGTAACCCTACGATCCAGGTTCCTTCTCATAGCCCTACTATCCAGGCTTTCATCTCGAAGTAACCCTATTATTCAGGTTCCTTCTCATAGCCCTACTATCCAGGCTTTCATCCCGAAGTAACCCTACTATCCAGGTTCCTTCTCATAGCGCTACTATCCTGGCTTTCATCCCGAAGTAACTCTACTATCCAGGTTCCTTCTCATAGCCCTACTATCCAGGCTTTCATTTCGAAGTAACCCTACTATCCAGGTTCTTTCTCATAGCCCTACTATCCAGGCTTTCATCCCGAAGTAACCTTACTATTCAGGTTCCTTCTCATAGCCCTACTATCCAGGCTTTCATCCCGAAGTAACCCTACTATCCATGTTCCTTCTTATAGCCCTACTATCTAGGCTTTTATCCCGAAGTAACCCTACTATCTAGGTTCCTTCTCATAGCCCTAATATCCAGGCTTTCATCACGAAGTAACCCTACTATCCAGGTTCCTTCTCATAGCCCTACTATTCAGGCTTTCATCCCGAAGTAACCCTACTATCCAGGTTCCTTCTCATAGCGCTACTATCCTGGCTTTCATCCCGAAGTAACCCTACTATCCAGGTTCCTTCTTATAGCTCTACTATCTAGGCTTTCATTTCGAAGTAACCCTACTATCCAGGTTCTTTCTCATAGCCCTACTATCCAAGCTTTCATCCCGAAGTAACCTTACTATTCAGGTTCCTTCTCATAGCCCTACTATCCAGGCTTTCATCTCGAAGTAACCCTACGACCCAGGTTCCTTCTCATAACCTTACCGTCTAGGTTTCTCCTCTCTTATCTTCAGACAACAGTTTACAACACTGTAAGACCTGGATCCGACCAGATACGGTCAATTTCACAATTTCCCAGTAAGCCACTGTGCAGCCTGGATCCTGACCAGATATGCAGTTCACTTCCACCTCCTCGATCAGGAGTTAACTCCCCTGTAGAATAATGGACAACCGAAGCTCCTATACTCTGTTTTCCGAGGCATAAATCAACATTCCCCGGTGAAGTCCTCCTCAACGGCAGGTACATGAATTCTCGCAAAGGAATATTTTATGCAACCGATATCTTTTCTGGATGGAATATTTAAACCCATCTCCAACGATTCTCTATCAACCTCCAAATGGCATATGTAAGCCCATTCTCGATATCACCAATCAGTGTTACTTCAGGCAAGTGCAAATTTTTGGACACTCTAGTGTTCAATCATCTTCCACCTTCAGATAGCGAAAGGAAGACCAGCCAATCTACATCCTCAGGCTTAAGAAGTTTGAACAAGGGCAACTGTTGTACTCCAAAATTTTCTCTCTCATTTTACTCAACATATATTCATTAAGATACTCAATTTGCTTAAAGATGCCTGTTGTACCACAAAATTTGCCCTGTCAATTCTCAAGGTTTTTCTTACAAGGATTTTCAAGGTTCAAGCTTGAACAGGTACTTTGGAATTTTCCAGTACCAAAATTAAAAGGAAAACTGTCAAAAAGGAAGAAAACAGATAAAAATATGATTTTGACAAAATTTGGAGAAATACAAGTGTACTTCGTTTCAGCTCTTTCGATTGGCCTTTTGGCCTCTTTCGACACAAGCTTGGCTTGCATCTTTCGATTGGCCTTTTGGCCTCTTTCAACACAAGCTTGGCTTGCATCCTTCGATTGGACTTTAGGCCTCTTTCGATCAGAATCCTTCGATTGACTCTTGGCCTCCTTCAATTGCTCAAAATGCATGCTAGCGTGCCTCTTTCGCATGGGCATGTGACTTCTTGTTGTAGGCTTCGTTTGTGACTTTTGCTGCCTACATTGCTTGCTTTGAAAACCATGTTTGCTGGCCACAAGTGCCCCCTGCAAGGCAAACCCTTTGATTCACCAAGCCTGCTTCGATTGGGCATATGCTGCTTGCAAGCCTGCTTCGATCGGGCACATGTTGCCTGTTTCCTGCAAGCCTGCTTCAAGTGGGCATATGTTACCTTCATGTTGCTTTATTTGGGGCAAGCTTCGATGGGACAAAATAACCATCTCTATGCATCCTTCGATTTGCACCTTTTGCTCCCTATTTGTCTCTTTCGAATATGAACATTTTGTCTTTCGTTTGACCACATGTACCCCCTGGCGTGCAAGCTTTCGATTAGACATAAGCCACCTTCACACAAAGGCTTCGATTGGAGTTTTGGTTCCCTTCGAATCACCATCTCTCAAACCCAACTCTGAACCCTTCGACACAGTCTTCTTTGATACATTTCTAGAACTCTTCGACACAAGTGGGAAATAGAATCTTGAAAGGACAGCTGATTAAATCTGTGGACCCTGCTACGTGATCTTACTTTACAGGACTTAATGCTTGTATCTCACTCCATAATTAATTGCTTATATTCTGGATTAAGCTATTGTCCAGGTGATTAAGCCTTTGTCCAGAAGTTTTTTGCGTGAAAGTGAACTTGTTAAGTACAAATCCTGTGCCAAAGCCCATGATTTGCTGAAAGCATGCTTGTACTTCACCATAAGTCAGGGAAGTCAGCCCCTTTTTACCAACAACTTCAGTACTTCACCTTGGGACTTTGGAAAATCTGCCATGACTTAAAATTCACGTTTCAGCCAAGCCACATCTGTGTTTAAACTTCCAAACCTTTCTCTATAAATAGAGGAACCATTGACAAAGAAAAGGGAGCCAGATTTTTGCTAAGAGAGAAAAATCATAAAAAATCCTTAAGTGCTCAAACTCTCCAACGTTCTAAAAAAGAAGACTTTCAAAACTCTAAGATTTTTTTTAAAGTGACTGTTCAAGCAAGGTAGTAGTTGAACTAGCCTCAGGAAGACCCCAACGAACTTCCATTCATCACCAAGGAAGTCACTTGCAGTTTCCTTCGATTTAAGCGCTTCAAGAGGTAAGTTCTCTCCAGCTTGGAACTCTTTCATTTAAACATCATGAGTACATGCCAATAAAGAAAAATGTAGATATTTCTGGACCATGTTTTAGCATTAGATTCTGACTGCTCTTATGCTGAAAACTCAACCTTAATTAGTTTTAATTTGGACTTTGAGACCCATTGGTTTTTTGTGCTAACCCCTGGACTGTAGTTATGTTTGGATGTTGCATTTAAGAACTTGAGACAGGTTTGTTATACTCTTCGATTGGCTAGCTGCACAAGCCTTTCGAATCTCAACCTAAAGGCCTAACACTCCTGCAGTCGAAGGAAGCAACAAGGAGCCTGAGGCAAAGAGTATACTTCACGTTGACCCCAGGCCTCAAGCGAAAGAAGTAGCCAGTAGGATCTCCACACTGACTGCCAAGTCTCAATCGAAAGAAGCAGGAGAAGGGTGAAATCTAAAGACACGACCTTACTGACTCCAGGCCCAAATCGAAGGAAGTCAGGAAGGGCAGAATCGAAGGGTGTCTCTTCCCAGATCGAAAGGATCATTTTTATTCCTTTTGTTTTTGTTTTGTCTTTACATTTCTTGTTCTTCAATATGGTTGTAATATCGTAGGATTTATTTTCTGCATTTTTATTACTTTCGCACAAATGCTAGTAATTAGAATGTATGGAAAGATAAAACCAAAAAGTAGACAACCCATAATCAAAGACTAAATGCATGCAAATCAAACACATTATTCACACATGCACCCCTTAGGGTATCTCCACTTAGTTTCCTAAACAAATGGCCATGGTATGCATGTTGGGTACTTTGGCAAAACAAAAATAAAACAAAAGATCATAGTCCCTCGATGACGCTATCTTGGTTGCCTATATAAAATGATCTAGTCCCTCGGAAAATTGCCAAAGATACTTGACACAATTGCTATCATGGTCTATACGATGACCCGCGCCTGTCCCGCTTAACATCCTAACACAAGGTTGTTCACCAAATACAATGGTGAAACAACACTGTTAAAAGGGTTAAAAAACACAAGAAAGATCTTTTGAGTAAAATAGGGTAGATAACTTTTAGTTACTTGATCAAACTTGCAAAACATCCTTGCCATTTTTCAAAACACACTCCACCACACAACTTCAAAAACAATTTCAAAACAAACTTTCAAAAACATTGAAACATCTTTTCAAAAAGACAAACACCTTTGTAAAACATTCAAACAAGAATTGTTACAAAGGTTGCCTAGACAAGGCATCTTTTTCAAAACATTTTCAAAACCACACACACAAAGCACCATTTCAAACAATTGAAAAGCAAAGGCAAGTGATCTAAGCAAGTAACTAAGAGCCCATGGATAACCATGGATGAAAAGGGTGCTAGAACCTTCCCTTTTCATAATCTACCCCCCGAACCCATGAAAACATCTCAAAGGTCTTTCCTGTACTTTTTGACCTTTCCTTAGGATAAAATAAAAAGTCGGTGGTGACTCTTGCTAAACCGAACATTTGCGAACACAAACGCAAAATCCAAGTCAGTTCTCCCACCGTATCACAATGCCCAAGAGTTGACCAAACAAACTCTCTCCTAAAAGCAATGAACCTCCAAATAGGGTTTCCATTTTCATTAATATGGGAGAGTCCCAAAGGCTTCATATGCTCTCCATAGTCCTAATATGTTCTCAAGGCCATTCATTCCAAATTTCATGCCTTGTACAAGAAGTTTGCCCAGTCAACTGCTCAGATGCTTGAAAATCAATTGTATTAGGTCAAAAGTCAACTGGGCCCCATATACAGTAAAACTCCAAGATTTTTGTTCAACATAAACATTTGGAATTTATATCCATCATTTGATTAAGGGTTGATCATGATTCCACAAGAAATGCCCCTAACTCATCAAAACCCAAAAGTTGCTAAATTAAGGTTTCTTAGGAAAAGTCAACCAAACTTTGACCAGGAATAACTCTCTCATAATTTATCAGAAATTTCTCATCTAAGGCTCATTTTGAATATAATCCAATTCCCTACAACTCATCTTCATCCCTCAAGTTCAAGAAATGCACTCATGGAAAAATATGAACTTAGACATCATAGGTAATTCCAAAAAGTCAACAAAAACACCTTTTGGGTCAAAGCTCCTTACATGAAAGTGGAAGATCCAATTGAGGTGAAATAAAAGAGGTTGCATAAGGGACATCCTAAGATTTCTAAAAAGTCCAAGAACATCCTCTTAGGGTCAAAATTGAGAGAGATATGCATTGTCAAAGTTGGTCATTTTTGGAAA
This sequence comes from Vicia faba, assembly GCA_948472305.1. Classification (NCBI taxonomy): domain Eukaryota; kingdom Viridiplantae; phylum Streptophyta; class Magnoliopsida; order Fabales; family Fabaceae; genus Vicia; species Vicia faba. Next base: position 42,974 of record CATIWC010000393.1, read on the forward strand.
TTTGCCCAAAGTCAACAGTGCTCAAAATTGCATTTTTCCACATGGGCCCATCTTTTCAAGATTAAATCTCAATCCTAACATGGTCCACGACCTATGGGACCCCCATGCATTATTCACTCATTTATTTAATTTATTTTTATTTTTATTCATTTTAAAATCAAATAAATTCAAATTAAATCAAAACAAATCAAACTTATGGAATGAGATTTATTTTGCATTAAATTGAAGATCATGCAAGCTGTATAACCTCAAGAAAATCGTGCCAAGCAACAAATATCTAATTTTGGAAAGTTTGGAATCAAAACTTCAAGACCATTATTCTTTGGATTCTTGCCAAAAATATTGACCTAATTGGATTCAATACATATACTGAAGTTTATTGAACCCTAAGGAGGAGATTTTTCACGCGCAACCTGCCTCAAAAGCAAGAAAGAAAACTCAAATTTTTGGTCAAAAAGTAGAGACTGAATCTTCCTCCACAAGCCAGTTCAAAGCATTCTAAGGATCAAACCACATTCCTGGCAACCTACTGAAGCTAATAGCATCACTTGCATGCATCAACACCTTCAGAACGCACCATAACGGTATCACGGTTTATCCTCCATTCTTGAATTTGATTTTGGATATTTACGCATTATAAATGATTTCAAGACATCCATTCATGTTTGTATTATCATTTAGAAGTTGTCTGTATAATTAATTATGAGTTTGGATGCTTATAGAGACATATGTCATTGTTAGGGTTTGAGGTCATATTTTAGGGCTTTGTGATACATGCAAAATTAGAGCAAAAGAAGGACACTATCATACTTGTGAGATCAAAATAAGTTGATCTATATGCTTGGAATGGATTTATCATGCTTGATATTAATTTTTGAGATTTACAGGGATGTAGTTACAACCATGAAACCGTAGGTAAAGGTTTCCGTCTAAAACGACAGTACCAGGGAAGAAGAAGAACGCGTGGCAACGTCCTGCTGGACCATTTGAAAATTCGCGCATTTTCTTAGGCTAAGCGCTCTGTTTGTATTATATTTATTTTATTTGATTATGTATATGACTAACAGACTATAGTAGATGGCAAGGGAAGAAGGCATGGGAGAGGGAGGACCTGGGTTTGATCCCAGGTCCAGGCCTTTTGCATTTTCTGAAATTACAAATCTAGATCCAGTGCATGCCATTTCCTGAGGACCACCACACGCCCTCTGATCTCGTCCTCAAGATTCATCTCCATCACAGATCCAGTGCTCAGCATACGCGGGTCTACCATGAACCCTCAGAAGATGCCTCCAACAGATCAGGCACCAGATCCTGAGCCACCAGTTTTTGGGCCTAACGCAGATTAGGCAACACATCCCCTGATTTGCTTACAACATCAAGCCAAAATATTTTTATCTTTATTTTTTTCATTTCCTTTATTTTGTTATTTGTTTTAATTGTTTTTTTTTACAAAATTATTTGTATTATTAAATCATAAAATCAGAAAACTACAAAAAAATATTAGGTTTAGTCTTTTTTTTTATAAAATATTTATTTGCATTTAATTAATTAATTTAATTAGATTAACTTAAACATTTTTTGTAATTAAAATTTAATAGAAATTAGCTTAATTTAATTATCCTTTTTTGTCCTTCCATAATTGAAATTAATTAGTAAATTAGGTTTTGCAATTTGTAATTATTATTTTTAATTAAAAAAATACAAAAACATTTTTAATTAATTAGATTTCTTAGGTCCTAATTTGTTCCCATTTTAACTTTCACGCACGTCTTTACTTTCTTTATTCTTATTAATTATTGTAATTGTTTCCAAGTTGTAATAGTTAATTAGGTTTACTATTTCGCATTTATCATTTTTCCCTGGTTTTCAATTAAGTAATCCCCTCCCCAAAGCTTTGTAATAGTTAGGGTTTTAATTTCTCGCTTTTAATTTCCGCAACTGTTAAACTGTTAGATGTATGGATATTAGGATTGCACGTGAAAGATAAATCAAACTAATACAATAGAAAACCCTAATTGTGCAAAGATAATTAATTGGAAAAAAAACACACTTGCACATATTCACTCCTAGGGTTTTCCCCACTTGGTTGCCTCGGAAAATAATGGTTGTGTCCCTCGAACATAGGGATACCTTAGCAATGACCCACGATTCAAAATCGTCATAAATATCATATTCCCTACTTGTCCCTCGAGTTGCCTATGAATTAATCTTATGACGATAGTCCCCTCGAAATGCTAAGGTATCTTTACTTGTTGCCTTCAGAGACCATTTCGTCCCTTCGAACGTCCCTTTACAAATCCAACGACGGAGCTACCTACTCTTTAATAGTAGGATAACATTGTCTAAAGGAAACAAAAATAAACAGATTTTTTTTCGAGTAGGTAGAAAACTCTTAAGTACTTGCTCAAGATAAAAACTTTTCACACAAACACTTTTCAAAAACAGTTTTCAAAAGCAGCTTCGTCACACTCTTGAGGACCGATACAAGGGTTATCACGAAGTTAAATAAATATTTTTCAAAACACAAACAAGTAATTTCAAAATGAGCAAGTACCTAAGAGCCCGTGGAAAACCACAGATAGAAAGGGTGCTAACACCTTCCCTTTCTATAATCTACCCCCCGTACTCAGAAACATCTCGAAAAAGGTTTTTTCTGTTCTTTTTCCTTTTCCTTTGTTGGATGAAATAAAAGTCGGTGGCGACTCTTGCTTACCGCGACATTTGCGAACAAAAAACGCAAACCAGTAAAAACAGTCGGTTCTGCCACCGTATCACACATGGGCTTCGGAACACAACAACAGAGACAACATTGATATCTTCGAAGGAGTCTGTCCCACTTCTCGACCATGTTATAATCGCTCTTCTTGATTATTTTTAAAATTTACTCCATTTCTTGCTTAGAGGATTCCAAAACAACTTTTCTAGGTGCCTCCGTCCGGGAAGGCTCACCTATAGCTTCTTTGCCCTGAGTCCCGTATGACTCATCGGCAGGGGTAACAATTGGAGTAAGAGTGGGAGCAGTATCAGAAGTACTAGCGAGAACAACATATGGAATAACAACAGGCTTAGAAATAATCTTCAGGGAGATCTCAGAAGAGAAAACCCTTCCACTTTGGGTAACTTTGCTGGTCCCGACAATGTTACTGATATCGGGATCATCCTCTTCAATCTTCAAATCCTGTTTGACACCATGATAGTAAACGTCGGTACCATAATTCCAAGGGACGACTTTGTCCGAGGAGTACGGTACAAGACCAAGAAAAGTGATTATCAATGGAGCAATTCTTAGAGCAGGTGTAATCCTAATAGGGCTTTTAGAGGAGACTTTAGAAGGATTGGAGGAAATGGTTATAATAGCAACATCTTCACGTAGGACAGTTAGAATCGAAGTCTTTTCAAACAAAATCTCTCTACTATCCATCAGGCGTTGCACACCTACTTTCAGCAAACAACAACCATAAGGCAGAGATAGACACATGTGGCATCCTTCACCACATCCCAGAAATAAACCGTCTAACAAAAAATTCTTCTTGACAGTCATGAGAGTAGTGGAAACTTCATCAATAAAAGTGACAAACAGATCAGTATCAATGGCATTAGCACCATGGTTGTGCTTGGGCATGGGAGTATTTATGACATTAGGCTTCTCTGGAGCATCAAACTCAATCTCCTTGGCTTCGATTAGATCTTGTATCATGTTTCTCAGAGCCCAATAGTCATTTGTATCGTGGTCTGGGCTCTCAGAATGGTAAGCACACAGAGCATTTGGATTGTACCGAGGAGATGTGGTGTTAGGATTCTTGGGAGCCTCCTTTAAGGTTGCCAAGTTATATTTTAACAGATGGGGTAAAACCTCAGTCAACGTCATATTAATCCGGGTGAACTTCCTTTACGGTCTGTCTACCCTTTGCTGATTATTTCGTTATTGAGTAGCCATAGGCCTAGGTATCATTACAGCCTCTACCGTTGGACGGTGCTCAGCTCATCTCTGACCTCTTGAGTTATAAATGGAACTAACATCCTTCTTACTCGCGAATGGCTTCCTCACTGTACTTGACGAGGTGTCTTTCTGGATCTTGCCACTCCGGATCCCTGCTTCTACCCTTTCTCCAGTCAATATCAGCTCGGTGAAACCAGCTGAGGAACTACCAATCAAGTGATTGAAGAATGGACCAGACAGTGTACCAGGAAACATGTCGACCAACTCCCTATCAGACAAAGGGGGTTGGACTCTCCTTTCCAAAACTCTCCATTTCTGTGCATAGTCCTTGAACCCTTCGCTTGCACCCATGGACATACTCTGGAGTTTAGTATGGGTAGGAGCAAGGTCAGCATTATATTGATACTGCTTGTAAAAAGCAGCAGCCAAATCTTCCCAGTTGTGGACATTGGTTCCCTCCAACTGATAGAACCACTCAAGCTGAGTCCCGGACAGACGATCGTCTAACTGCTTGTGTCTATCCTCAGTAGGAGGATACTGTTCATCATTGTAATATGTGTCATTATGATAAATCTCAGGGCTAAGGTCCTCCTCCCTTGTCTCTCCTCCTTGATTCTCCCCTTCTTTGGACGAGGAGGTATGATTAACCGGTTGCTTCAACGGTCCCTTGAATCTTCTGCCCAGATTCAGGACACCAACGGTTTTCTTCTTCTTCTTCTTCTTCTTCTTCTTCTTCTTCTCTTTCAGAATAAGGGCCTTCAAATCTTCCCGCCCCTTAGCCAAGGCAACGAACATTTGCTGAAATTGGGCATTTTGTGCCTGGAGGTCCTTAATACTTTGTTCAGACGACATTATTGCTGAAATAAACAGCGCAGAAGATGAGAAACCTGTTTATGCAATGTCATGGATGATATGCATATGCAATGATTTCAAGGACTCTTAAAGGCTCAAATTTGTTTAACCAAAAGAAACAAACATTAATTGTATTAATAAGTTTGAGTTGTTATAAAGGGTGCCTTTTAGGCTTACAACAAAACAAAACTTAAAGCAAAAAACAAAAAATAAAATTAGGTCTCCCAGGAACGCATCCTCTTTGGTGCAATGTAGGCGTTTACATTCCTCTCCTCATGAAGTAGCCTAGTGAGTTCTAGAACTCTCTTCTCGCTGGCGTAGAATTGAGTTTCAAATGTATCCCACTCCTCTTTGAGTTGAACCCAGGATTTTTGTAACTCCTCATGATCAGTTAGCATGTCAGGATGGAGAACAAGATAAGAAGTGTCTCCTTCAGCGACCGGTTCCACAATCGTTGGTAGGACAACAGGGTAAGGCATCATAAGGCTTTGAGTACGGGCTCGCACCCATTTGAGATAAGGCTCAAGAGGGATTGAGTTCTTGTGCCCTAGTGTCTTGCTATCAACTCTATGTACCATTCCCCAAGCTCGCATGAACCTTTTACGGTAACCTTGAGCATCATTCTCGTAGTCGAAGATGATTCCTTAGATAAGTGTGTCATGAGGACCATCCCTTATCGCATATCCAAACTGTCGCAATACCAAACAAGGGTTGTAAGTGATTCCTCCCCTAATTCCTAAGAGAGGGACATTAGGGAATTCTCTGCATCAATCAATGATGGTAACATTCTCCGAGGATCAAGGACACCAATGAATACCCAAATGTGTAAGAGTCATTAGCCTATGAGACCACTTCGAACCCTGTTCATTCTTCAGGACGAATCGGGGTAGGTGCGAAATAAACCACCTAGCCAAAATAGGAGTGCAACACAGAAGGGTCCCTCTTCTCTTTATAGTGCGAGTATGCAGAGAATGTAGGACATCTCTAAGCAGAGTAGGTATCAGATTGCGCGACAAGAAAACCTTAACTGCATTCACGTCTATGAGCTGGTCTAGATTGGGGAACAATACCAACCCATAGATGAGAAGGGCTAATACCTCTTCAAAAGCTTGTAAGTCCAGGGTATCCCAAAAATGATGAGCTTTCTCAAACAAGAACTTAGCCAAAAATCCTTGACACCTCTCCTGGTTTCCCAATTTGCTACTACGTCATACCATTGTAAGGACAAAGCTTTAGCCAGATCTTTAGGTTTGGGGTCTCTTCACATGCCATTGAAAGGTACCCTGTTAAGTATAGGCACCCCTAGTAATAGAGAAAACTCTTCCATAGTAAGTACTAACTGGTAATCCAGAAAAGTGAACCAGTGATGTAGAGGGTCAAAGAACTGGAAGAGTACTTTTAGCATTTCTTCATCAGGGTTTGAGGTGAATAAGCTGAGAAGTCGACCATGTCTTTCAGTGAAGGGAGAGCTTTCAGGAACCCTTGATACCAATTCCTTAAGCGGAGGAGGTACCTTTACCAGACTGACTTGGATAGTGAATATGCGGGCGAGGGCCATGTCCTACAAAACAAGACAAAAGTAAACCCTAAGAATCCTTGAAATGGTTAGTATGGTATGCTATGTTATAATGTCATGATTATGCTCATATATAGCAGATATAGCAAACACATGCAAATCACAAAAATACCTTAGGTCTAAGGCTTGCATGGATTTTAAGGTATACCCTCTTGAAGTTGCATTGGTTTAACCTGTCCTAAATATAGTAACCAGGTTCTAAGGGCTCTCAATGTCACCGATCTTTCCCCCAATTTCATTTTGATAGACAATTGAATTGCCACCAAACAAAACTCGAGAGTCAAGCATCAATGAGTGTAGCATCGAGTATCAACTGACTTTGGGTTTACACCAAAGACGGCTATCTCACTACGTCCTAAAAGCCAAGTTGGTCAATTAAGGTGCTAAGGTCAGTTGACGCTTTATGATACCACGAAGCGGCCCCGTATTCTCCTTGATTACTCAAGGGCTACCGATACACACCAAAATATTGCATCAACGTATATACTGTTTCAACTGTGTTGGTATACCCCGTATAACTCCCTCACAGTTTATTGCTACTTACCTAGAAAGACGCCTAAGATTCGGGTATAGGATCTTTAACGGTAACCCAAACAAGGACCAAAAATATAAAGCAAGCAAGTCAAACCATGAAAAGCAAGTAAAGGTGATCTAGCCCTAAGGTAACCCAACTTTTAAGTAGATTCCCCAACAGAGTCGCCAGTTCTGTGATATGGTGGTAGAACTGACTTGGGTGTTTTGCTTTTGATTGCAATTGTGTGGATAGTGTGATATGGTGGCATAACCGACTGTTATAATGGTTTGCGTTTTGCGTTTTTTGTTTGCAAAATGTCGCGGTAAGCAAGAGTCGCCATCGACTTTTATTTTATCCAATCGAAAAGGAAAAAAGTACGAAAAAAAAATCCTTTTTCGAGACTTTGAGTACGGGGAGTAGATTATAGAAAGGGAATGTGTTAGCACCCTTTCTATCCATGGTTTTCCATGGGCTCTTAGGTACTTGCTCATTTTTAAATTACTTGTGTTTGTGTGCTTGTTTTTGAAAAATGTTTTACTTCGTGATAACCCTTGTATCAGTCCTCAAGGGTGTGACGAAGTTGTTTTGAAAATTTGTTTTGAAAGGTGTTAGTGGGAAAAGTTTTTATTGAGCAAGTACCTACTAGCATCTACCAACTCGAAAAAAGACCGTTTCTATTCTTGTTTCCTTTAGACAACGCTATCCTACTATTAAGGAATAGGTAGAACCGCCGTTGGAGTTTGTAAGGGTCAATTCGAAAGGGACGCACAGTCACTAAAGAAATATTAGGACGCCTTAGTAGTAACCCTAAAGTCTTAATATCTTTTCGAGGCAACATTTCCGAGGCAATATTCCCGAGGCAACATTTTTGAGGCAACATTCGAATGGGACAATTTGATCTTTTAGACTAGAGGGCAACCACTAAGACACCCTATGCTTAATGATCGTTTACCGAAGGCAACCGAAGTGAGAGTATACCCTAAGAGTGAATATGTGTGAATGATTTATTTTCAGTTTATTATCTTTGCACATTAGGGTTTTCTAACCATTTTAATTTTGTCATGCATTCTTGCCATACAATCCTATTAGCATTCATCTAACAGTTAATAATTGCGGAAATTTAAAAGTGAGAAAATATAAAACCTAACTATTACAAGGCTTTGGGGAGGGGAATTAATTACATAGCCAAAAATCAGGGAAAAAGCGATAAGTAAAAAAACCTAGTTAAAACTATTACATCCTCAAAACAGTTACAAAAATAATAAAAGAATTAAATGCGCGTGGTAAGTTAAATGCGAGGCGATTAGGGTTTTGACCCTTTGACTAATACTACTTGTGAATTGTGAAAAGAAGAATTAAATTACCCTAAATTAGATTTAAGCTAATTAATTAAAAATTAAATTTAATAAAAAAAACCTAATTCTAATTTTCTGAATTCTTGATTTTATGATTTTATAAAAAAAGTGATTAATTTTTGTGAAAAAATAATTAAGCAAAATAATTAAATAAGGAAATAAAAATAAGAAAGAAATAAAATTGGGCCTGTTGCCTTGCTGAAAGAGGGGGTGTCGATATGAATATCTTTGGCCCATTAAGCTCCAGGCCTGGTCAGCGCTGGATCTGGTGCATCGTTGACTTTGAGGAATACCATGGACCTCTATTGTTGGCACGTTGGATCTGACTAGCTGGGCATCCAGTGGCCAGGCGCTAAGGGTGTACGGAAGGCGTATGATGATGTATTGCATTGGATTCGCCTGAAACAATCAAGAAAATAATAAAATGCACACGCCTGGGATCAAACCCAAGACGTGTGCATCAAAGGCATTCCCTCCAACCATCTACGCTAGAGTGTTAACTTGTAAGCATAATAAAAAACAAAACCAAAAGCCAAGTCAAATATTCTGCCAGCCCCAAACGCGCGAAATTTGAATGGACTAATCACGCTTGGACACGCATCATCTTCTTCCCTTCTCCGTTGTTTTAGACGAAGGGACTTTTATCTACAGCAGTTTGGGTGTAACTATAAACCTGTAACATTCAAAAATCATGTACGAGAAATATAAATGAAAGGTAATGGTACCAATCAACTCGTCTCATCCTCACGAGCATCATGGTACCTGATTCAAAGTCCAATTGTTCCTGTACAAAAAGACCCTAAAAATAACACAAAAACCCTAGCAATGGCAACATCATGTACAAGCATAAAAAATGCAATTAAATGACATGGTTAGCTTGAAAACATGATGACAAACACGAATATAACAATCAAAAGTGATAATGATTCAAGAATTATGATAATCAAATTGAAAAAAAATGCCAAACCGCATGAAGTGTAGCGCGCGTTTCTGGGTGTTTCAGACCTTGCAAATGATTGGGACAGCTTCCTGGGGCGTCCATCAATGGATTGGGATATCTATGATGGCTTGAGATGGCATGTGGAGTGAAAACCAATTCACACTTTTTTGCCAACTTTTTTTGAGTTTTGTTCTATGCTTCTCATGACCTCTAACCCCTGTTTTTTGATCTGGAATTCTTCATTATATAACCTAGAGTGAATTAGGTTAACAAACTTGGACTAAATCTTTGCATTTATTCAAGATTTGATTTGATTTGCAAGCTATATGATATGTTGCTATTTTGATCCAAATCATGCCTTTCTTGTATCAATTGCCCTTGATTCTATTTGCTCTTGTTTACTCAGCATATCTTGATTTCCAAACTGTCAAAAAAACAAATCAAATCATATCTTTGTTAATTTTCATCATTTATTTGATTTAATTCACTTTTAATTAATGAAAAATCAAAATAAATTGAAAAAATGAAGCACATAATGGGTGATTGAACATTTGAGTCATGGACCACATTATAATTAAGGTGCAAGCATAAAAAGTTGGGCCCATTAGCAAAAAATGCAAATTTGAGCACATTTGACTTTGACAATTTTGCAAAAATGGTCAACTTGGCCAATGCACAACTCTCTCAATTTTGACCCTAGAGAGGTGTTCTTTGACTTTTTAGAAAGCTTAGTATGTCTTATAAACAACCCTTTTGGTCTCATCTCAATTTATTCTTCCATGTTCATGTATGAAGCTTTGACTCAAAAGGTGTTTTTGTTGACTTTTCAAAAGGACCTATAATGTCAAAATTCATATCTTCTTGTGATTACATATTCTGGACTTGTGAGATGAAGATGAATTGTAGGGAATTCCATCCTATTCAAAATGGGCTTTGAATGGGTCATTTCTGATAAAGTATGAGAAAGTTATGCTTGGTCAAAGTTGAGTTGACTTTTCCTGTAAAACCCTAATTTAGCAACTTTTGGGTTTTGATGAATTGTGAGCAATCCTTGAGGAATAATGATCAAACCTTGATCAAATGATGGATAATACTTCAACATGAGGATGTTGACCAAAAATATTGAAGTTTGACTGTATGTGGGCCACAGTTGACTTTTGAACTAGTATAGTTGATTTTCAGGCATTTGAGCAATTGACTGAGCAAACTTCTTCTGCAAGGCTTGAAACTTGACATGGATGATATTGAGAACATATTAGGACAATAGTGAGAATTTTAGTCCTTTGTGGTTCACACATCTTGATGAAGATGGAAACCCTAATTTGAGGTATACTGCCTTAGGAGAGAGTTTGTCTTGTCAACTCTTGAACTTCCTTGAGCAATTTGGGGACCTCACTTGCCACGTGTTGAGAAAAATGAGGGAAAATTTTGGGGTACAACAGCTGCCCCTGTTCAATCTTCTTAAACCTGAGGATGTAGATTGGCTCATCTGTCTTTCGTGATCTGAAGGTGGAAGATGATTGAACACTAGAGTGCCCAGAAATTTGCACTTACATGAAGTGATACTTGATTTGTGATACCGGGAATGGGCTTACAGATGCCATTCGGAGATTGATGATGGAAGATTGTCGGGGATGGGCTTAAATATGCCATCCGAAGAGGTGTCGATCATATAAGAGATTCCTTTACGAGAACCCGTATACCTGTTGTTGAGGAGGACTTCACTGGGGAATGCTGGTCTCCGTCTTGGGAGAAATAGAGTTTTAGGAGCTTCAGTTGTCTGTTGCTCTACTGGGGAATAACTCCGGTTTGGGGAAGCGGAAGTGAACTGCGTACCTGGTCGGGGTATATGTTGCACCGCGACTTACTGGAGAGATGCGAAACCAATCGTGTTTGATCGGGTCCCGGTCTTACAATGTTGTGGACTGCTGTCTGGGGATAATAGAGGAAGAACCCGGATTGTAAGGTTATGAGAAGGAACCTGGATAGTAGGGTTACTTCGAGATGAAGGCCTGGATAGTAAGGCTTTGATAAGGAACCTGGGTAGTAGGGTTACTTCGATATGAAAGCCTGGATAGTAGGGCTGTAAGAAGAAACCTGGATAGTAGGGTTACTTTGACATGAAAACCTGAATAGTAAGGCTTTGAGAAGGAACCTGGATAGTAGGGTTACTTCGAGATGAAAGCCTGGATAGTAGGGCTATGAGAAGGAACCTGGATAGTAGGGTTACTTCGATATGAAAGCCTGGATAGTAGGGATGTGAGAAGGAACCTGGATAGTAGGGTTACTTCGATATGAAAGCCTAGATAGTAGGGCTGTGAGAAGGAACCTGGGTAGTAAGGTTACTTCGAGATGAAAGCCTGGATAATAAGGCTTTGAGAAGGAACCTGGATAATAGGGTTACTTCGATATGAAATCCTGGATAGTAGGGTTGTGAGAAGGAACCTGGGTAGTAAGGTTACTTCGAGATGAAAGCCTGGATAGTAAGGCTGTGAGAAGGAACCTGGATAGTACGGTTACTTTGATATGAAAGCCTGGATAGTGGGGCTGTGAGAAGGAACCTAGATAGTAGGGTTACTTCGAGATAAGTCTGTGTAAAACTTCGGCAGGAACCTGGGTAAGGTTACTTTGTGATAAGTCTGTGTAAAACTTCAAGAGGAACCGGGGTAAGGTTATAAGTTTGTGTAAAACTTCAGGATAAACCAGGGTAAGGTTATAAGTTTGTGTAAAACTTTAGGAGGAACCGGGGTAAGGTTACCTTGAGATAAGTTCGTGTAAAACTTTAGGAGGAACCGGGGTAAGGTTATAAATTTGTGTAAAACTTCAAGATGAACCGGGGTAAGGTTATAAGTTTGTGTAAAACTTCAGGAGGAACCGAGGTAAGGTTACCTTGAGATAAGTTCATGTGAAACTTCAGGAGGAACCTGGGAAAGGTTACTTTGGGATAAGTTCGTGTAAAACTTCAAGAGGAACTAGGGTAAGGTTACTTTTGTCACACCGATGATTACTCTGTTTAGCTTCGAGTGTTGATCATGGACCTGCTGGAAATTATTGATAATCATTGTCTTTCCTGAAAGAAATACAAGGTTAGTTATGTGCGATGCATGAGATGCATTGTGATGAGGTTCTCAAAATAACTGAGATTATGTTATATGTAATGTATGCACATGTCATGATGTATGAACATGAAATGCCGATGTAATAACCTGAGTCTGGGAAAATAAATCCCTGACTGCTATTTGGAGAGTATGAGAAATGGTATTCTTGACTGCTGTAAAAAAACTATAGCTCTTCTACTTCTGTTAGGGATGGTGAACAAAGATGACTATGTTGGGGATTTGCCCCTTGTTTACGGATATTCTGCCGAGGAGAGACTCTGCTTGAGAACAACTCTGCGGGGAATAACTCTGTTTGAGAGGAGATACTCTATTGATAGATCTACTAAGCTCAGCTGGGGATGAATTTCCGTTGCTGGTGATAATGAATTCTGTTGGAGATTGAATTTCTGCTTGTGAGAGAAATAAACTCTGCTTGGGAAAAAATTTACTGACTCACTCGCGATTGTGAACCTCAGCTGGGGAGAGTTATGTCCTGTTCGGGAAAGCTAACATCACTGTCTTTGGATACTTTTACTCTGTGGGGAGTGTACGTATCACTACTCATGTTCTCAAGCTGGCTCTATCCCGGTACCTGATGGGCAGAGTAACTGTAAGGTTTGGGCGCTTCTTGTTTTCCCTGCTTTTGGCATTACGAGTAATCGTCTTTTGTTTCTTGTATAAATATTTATGAGCAGCCATTATTTTCAAATGCATATATTAAAAATGAATCATTGGAAGTTCTTGCAAAACAAAATGGAAAAAAGAAAAAACAAATTGAAGTTTCTTGTGAAAATGACTTGTATTGATTTTTGAAGTTGGCCTATAATAGGCGTTTTGTACAAGGAGGTTGACGTCCTAGTAAGAGAACTCCGCTGAAAGTCAGGAATTATACAATTTGTGTAAAAGAAAGAAAAACAGCTATGTGAAACGACCCCATCGGGTTCCAACTCTACTATTACCTTTATATCTTCAAGCGTCTCATCACCTTGCTACTTGGTCGAAGGTGGATCAGATTGATTGGCACTGTCCGAGATTGATAGTTGATACCGAAGTCTGATTGCGAGATGATCCAATGAGACATAGTGTTACACTTTGATCCCTAATTTTTGCCTGGACCGCCCTTTCGGGTTTTCAGTCCACCGGGATACCCTTTTTTGCCCAAGTCGCCTTTTCAGGTTTTCGACTTGCCGGGTGTACAGTTTTTTCATTTTCATCCCTTACTTTTGCCCAAACCCTTCTGGTTCGCCGGGAAGCCCTTATTTTTGCCTAGGCCAGTCAACCTAGCGGGTCTTTGATTATGCGTAGTATCTTTTCACTATGTCTGCATTTACGGGGTGAGGAAGGTCGTCACCATCCATGGTGGTTAGAATCATAGCTCCTCCCGAGAAAATGTTCTTAACCACAAATGGCCCTTCGTATGTGGGGGTCCATTTGCCCCTGGGATCACCTTGCGGCAGTATGATGCGTTTGATCACTAGATCCTCGACTCGATATTCTTGACATCTGACTTTCTTGTTAAAAGCCTTGATCATTCACTTTTGATACGTTTGACCATGACAGATAGCAGTAAGTCTCTTTTCATCGATTAGATTCAGCTGATCAAGTCGGGTTTGGATCCAGTCGTCTTCGTCCAAACCTGCATCCTTCATAATCCTGAGAGAGGGTATCTGGACTTTGATGGGTAGGACTGCCTCCATGCCATACACCAAAGAGTAGGGTGTTTCCCCTGTCGACGTTCGTGCTGAGGTACGGTACCCATGAAGAGCGAATGGTAACATCTCGTGCCAGTCTTTGTATGTCACCGTCATCTTCTGCACAATTTTTTTGATGTTCTTGTTAGCTGCTTCAACAGTCCCATTCATCTTCGACCGATAGGGAGAAGAGTTATGATGCTGAATCTTGAACTGTTTGCAGAGCTCAGTGATTATTGTGTTATTGAGATTTATACTATTGTCAGTAATAATCCTCTCTGGTACACCATATCGACATATCAAATTGTGTCGAATAAACCGCACCACGACATTCTTGGTTACTGTAGCAAAGGAAGCTTCCTTAACCCACTTTGTGAAGTAATCGATGGCTACCAGAATGAAGAGATGCCCGTTAGACGCAGTAGGTCTGATCTCGCCAATCATGTCGATGCCCCACATTACAAAGGGCCAAGGAGCTTTCAAGACATTCAGAGGGACTAAAGGCACATGCACCTTATCAACATAGATTTGGCATTTATGACAGGTTCGAGAGTGCTGATAACAATCGACTTCCATAGTGGACCAATAGTATCCTGCCCGTAGGATCTTCTTAGCCATGGTGTGTCCACTAGAATGGGTTCCTAAGGTGCCTTCATGTAGATTCGTCATGATCCTTTCCACTTCGCTCTTGTCTACACACCGTAGTAGTGTGGAGTCATGGTTACGCTCATAGAGGATTCCATTACTGATGAAGAACTTCACAACGAACCTTCTCAGAAACTTCTTATCATTGACAGATTCCCCTTCAGGATACTCCTGAACCTCGAGATACCTTTTGACTTCGTGAAACCAGGGTTTGTCTGCCACTTCTTTAGTGTTGATCTCATAGCAGTGTGCGGGTTCATCCAACCTCTCAATGGTAATCTGGGGAGCTTCATTGTCCCACCTGACTTTGAACATAGAAGACATGGTAACTAGCGCGTCTGCCAACTGATTCTCCTCTCTTGGGAAATGTTCAAAGGTTACCTCCTCAAAGTGTGGGAGCAATGTCAGTACATACTCTTTGTAAGGAATCAGATTCGAGTGCTTCATATCCCACTCTCCTTTGATCTGACTTATCACCAGAGCAGAATCTTCGAGTATACTTAAAAACTTAATCCTCAGATCAATAGCAGCTCGACGACCCATGATGCGCGCTTCATACTCCACCATATTGTTGGTGCAGTTGAAACATAATCGGGTGGTGAAGGGGGTATGACAGCCCTTAGGAGATATAATTATAGCGCCAATGCCATTACCCAATGCGTTTGAGGCTCCATCAAAATACATAGACCATCGGGATCCCTCCTCGGGTCCTTCATCCGTCCAGGTTCTTCGTAGTCGGTTACCAACATGATATTCTCATCCGGGAACTCGAAATTCATGGACTGGTAGTCATCCATGGCCTAATGCGCCAAATGATCCACCAATACACTCCCCTTGATTACTTTTTGGGTTGTGTATTGGATGTCGTACTCGGTTAAGATCATCTGCCATCTTGCAATTCTTTCGGATAATGCGGGCTTCTAAAAAATATATTTGATCGGATCCATCTTTGATATCAACAAGCTAGTGTGAGTCAGCATATACTATCTCAGTCGGAGAGCAGCCCATACCAAAGCGCAACAAGTTTTCTCGAGCAATGAGTATCGGGTCTCACAGTCGGTAAACTTTTTTCTAAGGTAGTAAATTGCATGCTCTTTTCGACCAGACTCGTCATGCTGCCCTAGCACACACCCCATTGAACTGTCTAGCCCTGTCAGGTATAATATCAAAGGTCTTCCTTCAACTGGAGGCATCAAAATTGGTGGTTCTTGAAGGTATTCCTTGATTCTTTCGAAAGCGGTCTGGCATTCATTATTCCACTTGATCTTTCTTCAGCAGCTTGAAGATTGGCTCACAAGTAGCAGTCAGATGTGAAATGAACCTGGCGATGTAATTCAAGCGTCCCAAGAAACCTCTAACTTCTTTTTCTGTGCGGGGGACCAAAATCTTTTGTATGGCTTTTACCTTTGTAGGGTCTACCTGGATACCTTTGTCACTGACAACAAAACCCAGAAGCTTACCAGACCTTACCCCGAAGGTACACTTGTTCGGATTCAACCTTAGCTTGTACGTCTTCAACCTATCAAACAATTTCTAGAGATGATCAATGTGCTCTTCCTCAGTCTGGGACCTGACTATCATGTCATCAACATAAACCTCGATCTCGTGGTGAATCATATTGTGGAACAAAGCGACCATGGCGCGCTGATAAGTTGCCCTAACATTATTCAACCCAAAAGGCATTACCTTGTAACAGAAGGTTCTCTACTGTGTAACGAAGGTTGTCTTCTCCATGTCCTTAGGAGCCATCTTGATATGGTTGTATGCAGAGAAACCATCCATGAAGGAGAATATCTTGTGATGTGCGGTGTTGTCGACTAGAACATCAATGTGAGGAAGTGGGAAGTCATCCTTGGGGCTTGCCCTATTCAGATCTCTGATGTCCACACACATCTGTACCTTACCGTCCTTCTTAGGTGCCGAAACAATGTTGGCGACCCACTGCGGATAAGAAGTGACAACTAAGAATCCTGCGTCGAACTGTTTCATGACCTCTGCCTTGATTTTCTTTGACATTTCAGGGCGCATACGATGAACCTTCTGCTTTACCGGAGGGCAGTCTTCTTTAGTCGGCAGTCGATGTACTACAATATCAATGTCCAAACCAGGCATATCTTCATAGGACCAAGCGAAGATCTCAACATAGTCGTGTAGCGTCTGTATTAACCGTTGTTTGACACTAGGCTCCATATTCACACCTATTTTAACCTCTTTCCTATCTTCCTCTGTACTCAAATTCACTAACTCAACTGGCTCTTCATGAGGCTGTATGGCTCTTTCTTCCTGCTGTAATAGTCTAGCAAGTTCTCCAGGCACCTCACAATCATCCTCACCTTCGTCCTCGGCTTGGTTGATTGGATTTTTGAAGTCAGAACTGGCAGTAGCAGAGCTGTTATTAATAGGATCCAGAGTGGATATGGATCTGCAGTATGATACGTGAGTGTGTGTAAGAGAATAGCTGTTTTGATAAAGTGAGAGACAGAAAAGAAAAATAAGGAGCGCAAAATTTGTATGCAAGAAACGTCCAATGCTTTATTAATGATATATGAAATGACGAATAATAGTCCTCACAAGCAAAGCCAAGGTGCCTCGGGCAAGGCACCGGGCCGTAAAGTTTCAAATTATTTATTACAAATTAAAACAAATGAGTCAATTACCGCGGAATAAAAGAAACAGGTATGAAGTCCCTAGCCGTCCAATTATTCAGTCCACCGTTGGTTGTTGGGTAGATCCAGTTGTTAATGTCTGAATCCTCTTCACTGTCTTCAATTGCATTAATTCCCCAATTGCTGATGTGTAGAGGAGGTCTTCCAGCCCGGGCGCGCCTAACAGCCCTTTAAGCCCCTATAGTAAAGCCCAAATCAAATTTGTCAGTTTTGTGAGTGAAATCATGGAGGTGACCCCAATTGGTACACCCACCTTCCTCAACCACAGCCCTGGCGTCTTTGAGAGAAGCCATCTTCAACGGAGGTTCGTTGGTAGTAACTTCAGTTGATGCCAAGATCTGAGGGACCTCTTCGAAATTCTGACAAGGAGTTTCTATGAATTCCCCGTCCATCTCTATGTAGCGGAAGGAATTGAGGTGACTCACCATATATTCTTCTTCACCTCGCACCGTGACAATCTTTCCCTTCACCGGATACTTCAGCATTTGATGGAGTGTGGAAGTAACTGCCCCAGCCTCATGGATCCAAGGACGACCTAACAAGCAAGAATATGATGTCCTGATATCCATTACGTAGAAGGTGGACCCAAAAGTCTGAGAACCCACTTTGACAGGGATGTTCACCTCCCCGTGCACCATTCTCTTCGATCCGTCAAAAGCCCTTACCATAATGTTACTAGGCTTTAGAGTCAAACCCTCACAATCCAAACGGTCCAACGCTTTCTTCGGTAGAACATTTAATGAAGACCCATTATCTACCAGCACATGAGCCATAGCGGTGCCCCTGCACTCAATCGAGATATGCAGAGCATCATTATGCTTCCTTCCTTTCGGTGTCAGATCCACATCTGAAAAACCCAGCCCATTGTCAGTAGTCAGGCTAGCCACACAATCTTTGAACTGATCTGCTGAAGTTTCCTGCGGAACATGCGCAGTCTTGAGAAATGCAATCAAAGCCTTCACATGGGCTTCAGAATACAACAACAGAGACAACATGGATATCTTTGATGGGGTCTGCCCCAGCTGCTCGACCATATTGTAGTCGATCTTCTTAATGATTTTCAGTATTTCCTCTATTTCTTGTTTAGACGCTTCCACGACGATTTTCTTAGGCGCCTCCATCTGGGCAGGCTCACCTTTAATTTCCTTGCCCCGAGTCCCAGATGGCTCAACAGCAGGGGTAATAACTGGAGTAGGAACAAGAGAAATGTTAGGAGTGCTGGTTGGAGCAGCAGTTGGAGTAACAGTAGGCTTGATGATCTTCGGAGCAATATCAAGGGAGAAAACCCTTCCACTTCGGGTAACCTTACTAGTCCCGACAATATTACTGACATCAGTATCAGCTTCTTTATTCTTCAGATCTTGCTTAATGCCATGATAGTACACATCAACACCATAATGCCATGGGACAACCTTGTCTGAGGTGTACGGGATGGGACCAGGAACAGTGATTATCAGCGGAGCAATTCTTTGAACAAGTGTAATCCTAATAGGTCTTCTCGAGGAAACCTTGGAAGGATTGGCGAGAATGGTTATAATGGCGACGTCTTCAATGGGAACAACAGGGATCACAATGTTCTCGAACAAAATCTCTTTATTATCCATCAGGCGCTGAACACCTGACTTCAACAAACGACAACTAGAAGGTAGAATCGAACACATGTGTCAACCTTCACCACAACCCGGAAATAAACCGGCCAACAACAAATTCTTCTTAACAGTCATAAGAGGAGTAGAAATTTCTTCAACAAAGGTCACAAACAAATCAGTGTCAATAACATTAACTCCATGACCATTGTTGTACCCCAAAATTTGCCCTCCCATATTCTTCAAGAAATTGCCAAGCCAAGCTGCAAAATTCCCCAAGGGTTACACAGTGCAAAGGTCCCCTATACAGTCAAAACTAGGGTTTGTGTTCTGATCAAGAAATTGAAGTTTTCAAAGGCCCAATCAAGTCTCACATGCCTACAAATATGGTCAAGTATCCTCATATCAAGTTTCAAGGCATTCAGCTCAAAATTGCACAGTCAAAACCCTAAATTGCACTACAGTCAACTGCAGGGGCAAAATGGTCATTTGACAGTCAAAAGTTCAAATTTTTGGTCAACATATCATTTTGAAGCCACAAACATCATTTGATCAATGCTTGATCATGATTCTCAAAATTTGGCTCAGAAATCATCAAGATGCAAAAGTTTCCTTATTTGGACAGCTGAAAAAGTCAACTGAAATTGACCAAGGCATAACTTTCACATGGATTATCAGAAAAATTCCATCCAAAGCTAATTTTGAAGAGAAATACATTTCCTACAACTCATCTTCATACTTCAAGTCTAAGAAATGCTCTCACAAAAAGTTATCAATTTCAACATTATAGGTCATTCTCAAAAGTCAACAAAAAGGGACTTTAAGTCAAAGGCCATAACTTGAGATTGGTAAATCAAAATGACATGGGACCAAAGGCATTTGTTAGAGGACTCAAAGACCTTTCCAAAATGTCCAAGAACATGAGAAAAGCTTAAAAATTGAGCAAGTTATGCCTTGTGGAAGTTGGGAAATTTTTGAATATTTTGAAAAGTCAACATTGATTCAAATGACCTAAAATTGCTAATGGGTCCATTTTTCTTCCATGATTCATCATCCCAAGCATATGCACGACCACTTGGCCCAAAGGGAAGTCTTATTTCATTTTTTATTTATTTATTTGGATTTTTATTAATAATAATTCATTTAAATTAAAATAAATACATGAAAAATGCTAACCTAAGTTTTTTCAATCTTTTTGTGCACATTATATCATCAATATTTCGTGCATATGCAAATTAGGAAAGATTTGGATTGATTGGCATGATTGAGAACAAAGAACACTTGAAAAAGATATGAAAAAGATCTTAAGAAATCAAATATTCAAAACCATGATTACAAGAGATTTGATTGAGTTTTGTTAACCTAATGGACTCACTGCATATGCCTGATCATAAACCTAATCATGCTAGACACAAAGCTGCGCAGAAGAACTAAGAACAAACTTGGAAAATTGTCAAAAAAAGTCAAAACTGAAATCATCTCTACAAGGCGATTCAAAGCACAAGACTTGTTTCAATAGCTTCCTCAAGGTCCCCTGAACGATTCCCAATCAAGAAGACTCATCAGAACCTCAAGGATTGGTAACATGAGTGCAGACTGTGTCAAATAAATTTCATAATCGTATATCCCATTCCATGCATTATTTGTGAAATTTATTCATGGATTCATGTTCATTATGATGTTTTGAAGCTAACCAATGCACTTAATTGCGTTTTTATGCTGTGTATACGATTCCACCATGTTTGAATTTTAGGGTTTTGCAAGCTTCAAATTAGGGCTTTTGAAACTAGGAAAAATTGAGACTCCAAACCACCACCATTCAAACCTGCAAGCTTGGACGAAGAAGATACAACCATCGCGCTTAATTTATATGGCCTTATGGCCTATTCGTTATTTTTTCTAATGGTGCATTACAGAACGGTTCAGAAACCGTTGTCTATTGCTTTTGTATTTCAGAAAAAATCAACACCATGAAGAAGATGAGTCTGTGGCATGAATTGGTTGGCTGTTTTGAATTTCGCGCGTTTAAACCCACTAACGCGTTGCTTTCTTTTATATTATTTATTTGTTATTTATATATCAAACGCGTTGACATGGCTCAGTGGCACAGGTGTTGATTGGTGATGCTAGTGACCTGGGTTCGAACCCCAGGTCTATGTTCTTTCAATATTATTTTTCAATCCATTATCACATGCAGGCACCATACTGAGAACCATCATAGTCCTTCATCATCTATCCACCCACGTGTACACTGAGATCAAGCCAAGGACGGAGATTGGGAGAGCACCGTAAACCCAGGTCAACATTGTTACACGCTACTCAAAAAAGGTCAAACGGACCTGAAGCTTGTTGGGCCAGAGTTTCTTGGATCATACCTCCTAATTTGGGACTGATACCCCCCCTGGTTTGCAAATCTCTACATTTTCTTTATATTTATTTTCAATTATTGTTTTATTTGCTTTATTGTTTTGATTTAATTAATTATTTTTTACAAAATATAAAAAATGTCTAAAAAATCAGAAAAGATAAAAAACATGATAAATATTTTTATTTTAATATTTTCTTGTAAATAAATGCTTGGAAATTAATTAGTTTAAAATAGGTTGCAATTTTAATTCTTTTCACAATAAAAATAAAAAACATAGAATTAGGTTTAATCAATGTTTTATTCCTTTTTTTTAATTTTTCTTTTCCACAATAATATTTATTTATTTTATTTATTTTTATAATCAAATTTGCATGAAAATAACTTAGGTTTAAATTAGGTCAAAATTCAACATATTTCTTAATAAATTAAAAAATAATTAGAATTAGGGTTTGCCTTTTATTTTAATTTTAATTAATTCTTTTTCCATTAAATCTTAAAATACATAAAAATACCAAAAAAACAAAAAACAATTTCTTTTCTTAATTAATTAATTCATATAATTTTAATTTTTTGCAAAAGGGTCCAACGCCCTCGTTACGTTCTTAATTTCTTATTTATTCGCATATTTATTTTATGTCATTTAAATAATTTTGTACCTCTCCTGAAGCCTTGTAATTACTTCTCGCACTTTTAATTTCTTTATTTTCCGTCAAATCGGGTCCTGGTTAATTTTGGCGATGTGGACCCGCGCCATTTGTAATAGCTTAGAATTTACTTTTCTCGCAACTTTTAACTGTTAAACAAAGCATGCAAGAATGAATGGCCTTAAATAAAATCAAGCGTAGACCACCAATAACATGACAAGATAAATGCAAATGAAAACGACACACGAATCGCACACACCACCCCTAGGGTACGCCTCACTGTTGCCTTGCCTCTCGAAAGGTGATCGTCGAGTAGAGGATGTCTTAGTAAGTCCTCATGATCCGGGAACCTGGCATGAGGGTAGCTTCTAAGGTGTCTTCCTATTGCTTTGGTGATCACCATGTCCCGAACCTCGAATTGACCCGAACACCTCCAATGGTGGTGCTACCTACCTCTCAATGGTGGGATGGCACTACCTTAAAGGACATCTACACAGACGAATTCCTTAGGGTAGGTAGACGACTCTAGATACTTGCTCTAAACTTCAAAACAAAACAAAATACTTTTCACACCGACACCTTTTCAAAAAGCTTTCGAAAGCAATTTTTCAAACACTCTTGAGGACCGATACAAGAGTCGAACTGGAATTTTCAAAGAAACTTTTTTAAAAACCCACAATTGAAAAGCAAACAAACCATTTTGAAAACACAATGAGCAAGTATCTAAGAGCCCATGGATAACCATGGATAGAAAGGGTGTTAACACCTTCCCTTTCTATAATCTACCTCCCGAACCGAGAGCAATCTCTTTAAGGAATTTTTCTGTGCTTTTGTCCTTTCCATTTGGAAAAAATAAAAGACGGTGGCGACTCTTGCTTCCGCGACATTTCGTGAACCAGCGTTAAACAGTCAGTTCCAGATCCACCGATCACAGAACTGGCGACTCTGCTGGGGAATTAATCTTTAAAGTGGGGTGTACCTTAGGACTAGGATCACTGTGTTTTCAATTGCTTTCTTTGCTTGCTTTATTATTGTGGGACTGTCTTGGGAGTTCTATAGATCCTAACCCGGATCTGGGGGATACCTTTCTTAGAAAGTAGCAACAAGGCTGTGAGGGAACTGTGCGGGGTATACCGACATGGTTGAAACAGTCTGCTACGTTGACGTGGCACTTTGGTGTGTACCGGTAACCCTTGAGTTCAGTCAAGGAGAGTATGGGGCCTCCGCGTGGTGTCGTGAAGCGTCAACAGACCTTAGGAACCTTAATTGAACTATCTTGGCCTCTTTAGGGTAGTGAGATAACTGACTTTGGTACAGTCCGAGGTTGGTTGATACTCGATACTACACTCAATTGAGGGTTGCTTTCCTGGAATATTTCGGTCGCCAGTTCAGTGGCTAAATCGAAATGATGAACAATGAAAGCAATCCCGTGATATTGGGAACCTTAGAACCCGGTTACTTTGATTAGGACAGGTTGAACCCACCAACTTCAAGAGGGTACTACCCAGACCCCATGCTGGCCTTAAACCTTAAAGGCTTGTCTTGTGTGCCTTGTGTGCCTTATATGTTTGTCTTTGTACATATCTGTGGTGTGTTTAATCATAGCATCATGACATCATCCAGCATCATATGCATTGACTAACCATTTCAGGGGTTCGAATTTTCATCTTTGTTCTTGTTTTGTAGGACATGAAAACCGTTCGTAGAAAGACAATTCAAGTCAGTCTTGTAAGGGTCCCTCCTCAGCTTAAGGAACTTATATCCAGGATTCCCGAGAACTCTTCATTCAGTGAAAGACATGGAAGCCTCATCAGCTTGGTCAACACCAACATTGAGGAAGATATGATCAAGGTTCTGTTCCAATTCTTTGACCCTCTGCATCACTGTTTCACCTTCTTGGACTATCAGTTGGTACCTACATTGGAGGAGTTCTCCCGGCTCCTGAAGATCCCTATCCTTGATCAGTTACCCTTCAACGGTACAGAAAAAGAACCTAAGCTTGAAGAGATTGCTAAAGCCTTGCACCTACAGTCATCTGACCTCAAGGGACATTGGGAAGTTAGAAGTGGTATCAAAGGGTTCTTAGCCAGGTTTCTGTTTGAAAAAGCCCTTGAATGTTGGAACTCCCTTGATTTGCAAGCTTTTGAAGAGGTTGTGGCCCTCCTTGTTTATGGTTTGGTGTTGTTTCCTAACCTAGATCAGCTTATTGATATCAGTGCTGTCCAGATCTTTATGTCCAGGAATCCTATACCTACGTTGCTGGGGGACATCCTTCACTCATGTTACACTCGAACCATGAGAAAAAGAGGTGTCCTTATGTGTTGCACTCCTCTCCTGGGAAGGTGGTTTATTTCGCACCTTCCACAATCAGTCTTGAAGAATGACCGGGGTTTGAGGTGGTCACAACAGTTGATGACTCTTACGCATGCAGATATACATTGGTGCCCTCGGTCCAGAGAAGATGTCACTATCATTGATCGTTGCGGGGAGTACCCTAATGTTCCTTTACTTGGAATCAGAGGAGGTATTACTTATAGCCCATGCCTGGCTTGGAGACAGTTTGGTTATGCTCGGAGGGATGGTCCTCACGACATGTTAATTCCTGATATAGTTTTTGACTTCGACAATGATACTCAAGGACTTCGCCAGAGATTTATCAGAGCTTGGAGGATGCCCAGTAGGATAGACAGCAAGACACTGGGGCACAGGAATTCCATCCTGTTGGAACCTTACCTCAAGTGGGTACGAGCCCGCTCCCAGAAGTTAGTGATGCCCTATCCTCACATGCTCCCGGTGATCAAAGAACCAGTCTTGGAAGGAGAAACATCCCATACTATTCAGCACCCTGATATGCCCACATCCTGGGAAGAGATGCAGAAGAGCTGGATCCAGCTTAAGGAGGAAAGGAATTCTCTTGAGACTAGTCTGCATGCCAGTGAAAAGAAGGTCTTGGAGCTCACCCGCCTGTTGCATGAGGAGAGGAATCTCAACACCTACATAGCTCCGAAGAGGATGCGCAGTGTATTTTGGGATTGATTTGATTTTGTACTTTTGCCCATGAGGCCTTGATGTATTAAACAATGATTTCCTTAATGATAACGTGTGTTCCTTTTTGTCTACAACAAATTTGAACTTTCGAACCCTTGAATGCATTGCATAAACACATCTCATTCATCATGCGCATAGCAGGTTTTTCCTCTTTTCAGGTTGCTTACAGTTCTTCGCTGTTTATTTCAGCATCATGAGTCACGAATCTTCATCAACTGAGACTTCCATCAAGGCTCTTCAGGTGCAGAATGCACAATTCCAGGAATTAATCAAGGGTCTGGCTCAAGGCCAAGAAGAACTGAAGGCTATGCTCCTGAAGAAGGAGAAGAAGAAGAAGAGGAGAACTGTTCTGTTCAACTCGGGTCGAAGGTTTAACAATACTCTGCAACAGGAAGAGGCTGGTTCTTCTGTTGACAAGAATTCTCCTCAGGCAGAAGCAAGGGTTCCTAGTCCGGTAGTCTCCGACAACGAGACATATTTTGATGAAGAGCAGTACCCTCCTGCAGACGACAGATACAAGCAACTGGAGGATAGGTTGAAGGCTATGGAGGTTCAACAGGTACCTGGGCTGGATTTCGGAGATCTGGGTTTGTCAACTGGTGTGATCATCCCCCACAAGTTCAAAGCACCATCCTTCTCTAAGTATGACGGGGCGTCTTGTCCCAAGCTGCATCTGAGGTCCTATGTTCGGAAAATTCAGCCGTACTCTGCGGATAAGAATTTATGGATCCACTTCTTCCAGGAGAGTCTTTCAGGGACTCATCTCGAATGGTTCTATCAGCTGGATGGGACCAAAGTTCGTAACTGGGAGGAGTTGGCTACTGCTTTCTATAAGCAGTATCAATATAATGCCGACCTTGCCCCCACACGTACCCAGCTCCAGGGTATGTCGTTAGGTGCAAGCGAAGGTTTTAAAGAGTACGCTCAGAAGTGGAGAGACCTGGCTGGCAGGGTGCAGCCACCATTGACTGACCGGGAGTTGGTGGACATGTTCTTGGGGACCCTATCTGGGCCATTTTTCAACCATCTCATTGGGAATTCTTCTGCTGGGTTCACTGATTTGATTCTAACTGGAGAGAGAATTGAAGCTGGGTTGAAGTCTGGGAAAATTGCGAAGGGTGCATCGTCTAGCTCGGAAAAGAAACCATTCAAAAAGGAGTCTAGTGCCGTATATGGTTCCAGGAAATCAGAGAGACCCGAGCACCGCCAATCTGTCAGTGCGGTGATGATCGCTAAGCCTGCTGCCGCTCCCCGGCCAAATAATCCTCAAAGGGCTGAAAGACCCCGGAGGGAGTTTACCCGCTTAAGCATGACCCTATCACAGATCCTGCCACAGTTGCTATCCACCAATTTGGTGACTGTCAGGGAAGCTCCGAAGTTCCCCAACACTACATCTCCTAAGTACAACCCGAATGCTCGTTGTGCTTACCATTCAGATAGCCCGGGGCACTCTACTGATGACTGTTGGGCGTTAAAGAACAAGCTGCAGGACCTTATTGACGCCAAGGAGGTACAATTTGAGGCGTCTGAGAAACCTAATGTGGTGACAGCTCCCCTGCCTGCTCATGGAGTGAATGCTATTGGGGACGAGGACGAAGTTGATGAAGCTGAGTTTGATAGCTGGATCTACCCGGCAACCGACGGCGGATCTAACAATTGGAGTGCAAAAGACAACTTATCTGTTTCTCTTGTTACTGAGTAATGAATTCCTATGTTTTGTTATTTTGTAATAAACAATGATAAACTCTATGGCCCGGTGTCTTACCCGAGGCACTGTGGTTCTATTTGTGAGGGCATACAAATTGTCATTTCATATATCATGAATGAAAATCTTGGACGTATTTTTCGCATTACAAATATTGTGCTCCTTTTCTGTCTTTCTTTTCCTTTACATATATTTCAAAACAGCTGTATTTACACACACACTCACTCATACAGGTTTCAATCCACTCTGGATCTCACTGATAACAACCCTGCTACTGCCAATTATGACTTCGAAAATCCGATCAACTTAGCCGAAGACGAAGGTGAAGATGATTGCGAAGTGCCTGGCGAGCTTGCAAGACTGTTGCTTCAGGAAGAGAGGGCAATTCAACCCCACGAAGAGCCAGTGGAAACCATAAACTTGGGTACTGAGGCAGACAGGAAAGAGGTAAAGATTGGTGCCAACCTAGAGCTCAGCGTGAAGCAACGGTTAACCAAGATGCTGCATGTTTATATGGAGATCTTTGCCTGGTCCTACGAAGACATGCCCGGGTTGGATACCGATATTGTGGTCCATCATTTGCCAACTAAGGAAGACTACCCTCCAGTTAAGCAAAAGGTCCGTCGGATGCGTCCAGAGATGTCCGAGAAGATTAAGGCCGAGGTTATGAAACAGTTTGATGCTGGGTTCCTTGCAGTGACTTCTTACCCTCAGTGGGTTGCTAACGTGGTGCCGGTACCTAAGAAGGACGGTAAGGTCAGAATGTGTGTCGATTACAGGGATCTGAACAGGGCCAGCCCCAAGGATGACTTCCCCTTACCTCACATTGATGTCCTTGTTGATAATACGGCTCAGCACAAAGTATTCTCTTTCATGGATGGCTTTTCAGGTTACAATCAGATTAAGATGGCACCTGAAGACATGGAAAAGACTACATTTGTTACTCAATGGGGCACCTTCTGCTACAAGGTCATGCCATTCGGATTGAAGAACGCTGGGGCAACCTACCAACGTGCCATGGTTGCCTTATTTCATGATATGATCCATCATGAGATAGAAGTGTATGTTGACGACATGATCACGAGGTCCCAGACTGAGGAAGAGCATCTAGATCATCTGCAGAAATTGTTTGACCGGTTGAAACTGTACAAGCTAAGATTGAACCCGAACAAGTGCACCTTCGGTGTAAGATCTGGGAAGTTGCTAGGCTTCGTGGTCAGTGACAAGGGAATTCAAGTGGACCTTGCCAAGGTCAAAGCTATTCAAGAGATGCCAGTTCCCAAGACAGAGAAGGAAGTCAGAGGCTTTTTAGGACGCCTGAACTACATTGCTCGCTTCATCTCACATCTGACTGCTACTTGTGAGCCAATCTTCAAGCTGCTGAAGAAAGATCAGGTAGTACGTTGGAGCGATGAATGTCAGGCCGCTTTTGACAAAATCAAAGAGTATCTCCAAGAACCACCTATCCTTATGCCACCGGTTGAAGGGAGACCTCTGATACTATACCTGACAGTGCTTGACAACTCAATGGGGTGTGTGCTGGGGCAGCATGACGAGTCTGGCCGAAAAGAGCATGCCATTTATTACCTTAGCAAAAAGTTTACCGACTGTGAGACCCGATACTCACTGCTTGAGAAAACTTGCTGCGCTTTGGTATGGGTTGCTCGCCGGCTGAGACAGTATATGCTGACTCACACTACCTTGTTGATCTCAAAAATGGATCCTATAAAGTACATATTCGAAAAGCCTGCTCTGTCTGGGAGAATAGCAAGATGGCAAATGATCTTGACAGAATACGACATTCAGTATACAACCCAGAAAGCCATCAAGGGAAGTGTATTGGCAGACCACCTGGCACATCAAGCTGTAGATGATTATCAATCAATGAACTTCGAGTTTCCGGATGAAAGCATCATGATAGTGACTGATTGTGAAGTGCCTGGACCGGATGAAGGACCTGAACCAAGATCCCGATGGTCTATGCACTTTGATGGAGCCTCCAACGCTTTGGGTAACGGTATCGGCGCCATCATCATATCTCCTCAAGGTACTCATACTCCACTCACTGCCCGGCTGTGTTTCAACTGTACCAACAACATGGCGGAATATGAGGCGTGTATCATGGGTCTTCAAGCTGTGATCGACCTAAGGATCAAATT
The DNA here is from genome assembly GCA_948472305.1 of Vicia faba. Taxonomy (NCBI): domain Eukaryota; kingdom Viridiplantae; phylum Streptophyta; class Magnoliopsida; order Fabales; family Fabaceae; genus Vicia; species Vicia faba. The sequence continues at coordinate 71,761 of CATIWC010000393.1, forward strand.
TCTAAGTGTCTTAGGAGATTCCGCTCTTGTGATCAATCAGATCAAAGGAGAGTGGGATACGAAACATCCAAACCTGATTCCTTACAGAGAATGTATGTTGACCCTGATTCCCCACTTCACAGAGATAACCTTTGAGCACTTTCCAAGAGAAGAGAATTAGCTAGCGGACGCGTTAGCTACATTGTCTTCAATGTTCAAGGTCAAATGGGATAATGAGGCTCCCCGAATCATCATCTGGAAACTGGACGAACCGGCATACTGTTGTGATCTCGAAACTGAATTGGTGACTGAGAAGCCTTGGTACCACGAAGTGAAGAGATATCTGGAAGCTCAGGAATATCCTGAAGGTGCCTCTGTCAATGATAAGAAATTCCTGAGGAGGTTTGCAGCCAAGTTCTTCCTTAGCAACGGCATCTTGTATAAGCGAAACCATGATTCAACCTTACTGCGTTGTGTGGATAAGACTGAAGCAGAAAGAATCATGGAAGAGCTGCATGAAGGGACCTTTGGTACACATTCCAGCGGACACACTATGGCTAAGAAAATCCTACGGGCAGGATATTACTGGTCCACAATGGAAGCTGACTGCTACCAACACTCCAGGACATGCCACAAGTGCCAGATTTATGCAGACAAGGTGCATGTTCCTCCGGTTCCCCTGAATGTTCTGACTGCGCCTTGGCCATTTGCAATGTGGGGCATAGACATGATCAGCGAGATTAAACCTACGGCATCCAATGGACATCGCTTCATCCTAGTGGCGATTGATTATTTTACGAAGTGGGTTGAGGCAGCATCCTATGCTACGGTAACCAAGACTGTTGTGGCACGGTTCATTCGGCACCACCTGATCTGTCGGTACGGCGTCCCAGAAAGGATAATTACAGACAACGGTACCAATCTGAACAATAGGATAATTGCTGAGCTCTGCGAACAGTTCAAGATACAGCACTACAATTCTTCTCCTTACAGACCGAAGATGAATGGGGCTGTTGAAGCAGCAAATAAGAACATCAAGAAAATCGTGCAAAAGATGACAATGACTTATAAGGATTGGCACGAGATGTTACCGTTCGCTCTACATGGGTACCGTACCTCAGCTAGGACGTCAACTGGGGCAACTCCTTTCTCTCTGGTTTATGGTATGGAGGCAGTCTTGCCAATCGAAGTGCAAATACCCTCTCTCCGGATAATGAAGGATGCAAATCTGAACGAAGATGATTGGATCCAGACACGACTTGATCAACTCAACCTCATTGATGAAAAGAGACTTGCTGCTATCTGCCACGGTCAGACGTATCAGAAACGGATGATCAGGGCATTTAACAAAAAGGTCAGACCACAGGAATATCAAGTTGGGGATCTGGTAATCAAGAGAATCATCCTTCCTCAGAGTGATCCAAGGGGCAAATGGACCCCTACGTACGAAGGGCCATTTGTGGTTAAACATGTGTTCTCAGGAGGAGCAATGATGTTAACCAACATGGATGGTGACGACCTTCCTCACCCCGCCAATGCAGACATAGTAAAAAAATACTACGCATGAAAAAGACCCGCTAGGCTGACATGCCTAGGCAAAAATTAGGGCTTCCCGTCGAACCAAAAGGGTTCGGGCAAAATGAAGGGATGAAAATGAAAAAATCTGTACACCCGGCAAGTCGAAAACCTGAAAAGGCGGCTTGGGCAAAAATGGGTATCCCGGTGGACTGAAAACCCGAAAGGGCGGTCCAGGCAAAAATCAGGGATAAAGCGTAATACTATGTCTCATTGGATCACTTTGCATCCAGAATCCGGTATCTACATCAAGTTCAGACGGCATCGATCAGTCAGCTTCACCTTCAACCAAGGTCATCAAGTGATGAGACGCTCGGAGTTATAAAGGCAATAGCAGAGTTGAAACCCAGTGGATCATCCATATTTCACACAGCTGTTTTATTTTCTTGTACAAAATTTGTATAAACTCTTTTGTTCGGCGGCGTTCCTCTTACTAGGACGTCAGCCTCTTGTACACAAAACGCTTATTCACAGGCCATTCAAAAATTAATACAAATACATTTTCAGTTAAAAGTGCAAGTGTTTTTCTTTTTTGTTTTGCGAAGAACGTCCAAGGTTCAATTTGTGATATATGCATTGACAATAGTTTGCTAACTCATAAATTTTTACATACGAAACAAAGGAATTAATTACAGGTAACACTAGAAACAAGGGCAATAAAGAGTTTTCTGAGCAATTTAATTGTTTCTATCCTCCAAAGTACCAAGGTAGATTCAGCTAAAGAACATAACCAGATACCTTAATTCCCCAGAGAGTGGTTCAGCAAAACAGCGCATTCTTCTCCAAAGCAAAATTATTAAATCTCAAGGAAATTGAGTATCCTCCTGTAAGATCTCAATACTTCCCCAGCAGCATATATTCTTAACAAGCATCCCCGGCAGTCTTGGTCTAAAGATTGTTCCCCGGCGGTATCTCAATATCCAAAGGAATCGATTCCCCAGCATATCAAAACTTCCCCAGGAGAGTCCAATCTGATTCCCCAGGAAAGTTGGAATTTATCTCCCCAAGCAATAAGCTTATCCCCAGTAGATTCTGGAAGCTTATCCCCCCGCAGAACACGAACGCGTCGCCCGGCTTTATTCAAAGAGTTATTTCCTTAACAGGATATAACTGGGTTATCCTCAGCCAAAAGCCACGGAAAGAGCGTCGTCGACGAAGTCTTCTTACCCCAGCGAAGTCCATCAACACTTCCAACAACAAGGGTATCCCCAGCAAATTATTATCTACACTCAGCCAGGCATCCCTCTCCCCACAGAGTATTGCTTCCCAGCATGGTCGCTAGAGTATTTTTCTCCCCGCAGAATCTTCCATTTGCCAAGTTTATTCCTCAACGGAGTCATCTTCTCCTACCGGTATTCTTGCAATTATCATCGCCAGCGGAAGCAAAAGCTTATTTCTCCAACATCAGCCCAGGATACGACTTCCCGGCACCCGTCAAGGATTTACTTTCCTAGACAAAAACATACATCCATAAAATATCACATACATCATTATAGCATGCATAAGACGCATTATATCATACAAATCTCATTTATGTTGAGAACATCATTGCTTGATCCATATCATGCATTGCATATGACTGACCTTTACCTTTCAGGAAAGATGCAGTTAAATTCTCAAAACATAGTTCAAATCCTTCTCTAGTCCAGCTAAATCGACTCCCAACAGATTTTTCTGATAAAGACTCAGTAGAAGTTATCCCAGATGGTTCTCTCTCTGACAGTGAGTGAGGCGATCAGTCCTTTTCAGATGTTTCCCTCTCCGAAGGTGAGTGAGGTGATAGTCTCCTATGGTCCCCTCTCCGACGGTGAGTGAGGTGGTAATCCCTTTTCAGATGTTTCCCTCTCCGACGGTGAGTGTGAGGTGATAGTCTCCTATGGTCCCCTCTCCGACGGTGAGTGAGGTGGTAATTCCTTTTTCAGATGTTTCCCTCTCCGACGGTGAGTGTGAGGTGATAGTCTCCTATGGTCCCCTCTCCGACGGTGAGTGAGGTGGTAATTCCTTTTTCAGATGTTTACCTCTCCGACGGTGAGTGTGAGGTGATAGTCTCCTACGGTCCCCTCTCCGACGGTGAGTGAGGTGGTAATTCCTTTTTCAGATGTTTCCCTCTCCGACGGTGAGTGTGAGGTGATAGTCTCCTATGGTCCCCTCTCCGACGGTGAGTGAGGTGGTAATTCCTTTTTCAGATGTTTCCCTCTCCGACGGTGAGTGTGAGGTGATAGTCTCCTATGGTCCCCTCTCCGACGGTGAGTGAGGTGGTAATTCCTTTTCAGATGTTTTCCTCTCCGACGGTGAGTGAGGTGATAATCTCCTATGGTTCCCTCTCCGACAGCGAGTGAGGTGGTAAGTCCTTTTCAAATATTTCCCTCTCCGACGGTGAGTGAGGTGATAGTCTCATATGTTTCCCTCTATAACGGTGAGTGAGGTGATTCTCTTTCAGATTATAATGGCCTATGGTTCTCGTCCCGATCCCGCGAAGATGGTATTTCCCACCAAGATTTTCTCAACGAGCATTGTTGAAGTTGAAATCACCCACGGTTCTCTTACCATTCATACTAAGGTAGTAACCATCCCTGGTTCATTCATCATCTTTTGGAAGCTCCAGACCCAGCTCCTGTAACCATTCAGGACATATCTATACCAAGCATCTAAAAACCAGCTCCTGCAACGTGTCAGGTACTCATTTGTTCTTTTGCAGGTATGCAGGTTCTCGCTAAGGAATCTCCTACGCGATCAACATCCAGATGGCATCTATAAGCCCATCATCCTATCCAGCAATCTCCAAATGGCATCTATAAGCCCATTCCCCCATCACACTGCTAACATGTGAGCGCAAATTTCTGGGCACTCTAGTGTTCAATCATCTTCCACCTTCGGATTGCGAAAGACACGTCAGCCAATCTGCATCCTCAGGTCTAAGAAGATTGAACAGGGGCAACTGTTGTACCCCAAAATTTTCCCTCCCATATTCTTCAAGAAATTGCCAAGCCAAACTGCAAAATTCCCCAAGGGTTACACAGTGCAAAGGTCCCCTATACAGTCAAAACTAGGGTTTGTGTTCTGATCAAGAAATTGAAGTTTTCAAAGGCCCAATCAAGTCTCACATGCCTACAAATATGGTCAAGTATCCTCATATCAAGTTTCAAGGCATTCAGCTCAAAATTGCACAGTCAAAACCCTAAATTGCACTACAGTCAACTGCAGGGGCAAAATGGTCATTTGACAGTCAAAAGTTCAAATTTTTGGTCAACATATCATTTTGAAGCCACAAACATCATTTTATCAATGCTTGATCATGATTCTCAAAATTTGGCTCAGAAATCATCAAGATGCAAAAGTTTCCTTATTTGGACAGTTGAAAAAGTCAACTGAAATTGACCAGGGCATAACTTTCACATGGATTATCAGAAAAATTCCATCCAAAGCTCATTTTGAAGAGAAAGACATTTCCTACAATTCATCTTCATACTTCAAGTCCAAGAAATGCTCTCACAAAAAGTTATCAATTTCAACATTATAGGTCATTCTCAAAAGTCAACAAAAAGGGACTTTAAGTCAAAGGCCATAACTTGAGATTGGTAAATCAAAATGACATGGGACTAAAGGCATTCGTTAGAGGACTCAAAGACCTTTCCAAAATGTCCAAGAACATGAGAAAAGCTTAAAAATTGAGCAAGTTATGCCTTGTGGAAGTTGGGAAATGTTTGAATATTTTGAAAAGTCAACATTGATTCAAATGACCTAAAATTGCTAATGGGCCCATTTTTCTTCCATGATTCATCATCCCAAGCATATGCACGACCACTTGGCCCAAAGGGAAGTCTTATTTCATTTTTTATTTATTTATTTGGATTTTTATTAATAATAATTCATTTAAATTAAAATAAATACATGAAAAATGCTAACCTAAGTTTTTTCAATCTTTTTGTGCACATTATATCATCAATATTTCGTGCATATGCAAATTAGGAAAGATTTGGATTGATTGGCATGATTGAGAACAAAGAACACTTGAAAAAGATATGAAAAAGATCTTAAGAAATCAAATATTCAAAACCATGATTACAAGAGATTTGATTGAGTTTTGTTAACCTAATGGACTCACTACATATGCCTGATCATAAACCTAATCATGCTAGACACAAAGCTGCGCAGAAGAACTAAGAACAAACTTGGAAAATTGTCAAAAAAAGTCAAAACTGAAATCATCTCTACAAGGCGATTCAAAGCACAAGACTTGTTTCAATAGCTTCCTCAAGGTCCCCTGAACGATTCCCAATCAAGAAGACTCATCAGAACCTCAAGGATTGGTAACATGAGTGCAGACTGTGTCAAATAAATTTCATAATCGTATATCCCATTCCATGCATTATTTGTGAAATTTATTCATGGATTCATGTTCATTATGATGTTTTGAAGCTAACCAATGCACTTAATTGCGTTTTTATGCTGTGTATACGATTCCACCATGTTTGAATTTTAGGGTTTTGCAAGCTTCAGATTAGGGCTTTTGAAACTAGGAAAAATTGAGACTCCAAACCACCACCATTCAAACCTGCAAGCTTGGACGAAGAAGATACAACCATCACGCTTAATTTATATGGCCTTATGGCCTATTCGTTATTTTTTCTAATGGTGCATTACAGAACGGTTCAGAAACCGTTGTCTATTGCTTTTGTATTTCAGAAAAAATCAACACCATGAAGAAGATGAGTCTGTGGCATGAATTGGTTGGCTGTTTTGAATTTCGCGCGTTTAAACCCACTAACGCGTTGCTTTCTTTTATATTATTTATTTGTTATTTATATATCAAACGCGTTGACATGGCTCAGTGGCACAGGTGTTGATTGGTGATGCTAGTGACCTGGGTTCGAACCCCAGGTCTATGTTCTTTCAATATTATTTTTCAATCCATTATCACATGCAGGCACCATACTGAGAACCATCATAGTCCTTCATCATCTATCCACCCACGTGTACACTGAGATCAAGCCAAGGACGGAGATTGGGAGAGCACCGTAAACCCAGGTCAACATTGTTACACGCTACTCAAAAAAGGTCAAACGGACCTGAAGCTTGTTGGGCCAGAGTTTCTTGGATCATACCTCCTAATTTGGGACTGATACCCCCCCTGGTTTGCAAATCTCTACATTTTCTTTATATTTATTTTCAATTATTGTTTTATTTGCTTTATTGTTTTGATTTAATTAATTATTTTTTACAAAATATAAAAAAATGTCTAAAAAATCAGAAAAGATAAAAAACATGATAAATATTTTTATTTTAATATTTTCTTGTAAATAAATGCTTGGAAATTAATTAGTTTAAAATAGGTTGCAATTTTAATTCTTTTCACAATAAAAATAAAAAACATAGAATTAGGTTTAATCAATGTTTTATTCCTTTTTTTTAATTTTTCTTTTCCACAATAATATTTATTTATTTTATTTATTTTTATAATCAAATTTGCATGAAAATAACTTAGGTTTAAATTAGGTCAAAATTCAACATATTTCTTAATAAATTAAAAAATAATTAGAATTAGGGTTTGCCTTTTATTTTAATTTTAATTAATTCTTTTTCCATTAAATCTTAAAATACATAAAAATACCAAAAAAACAAAAAAACAATTTCTTTTCTTAATTAATTAATTCATATAATTTTAATTTTTTGCAAAAGGGTCCAACGCCCTCGTTACGTTCTTAATTTCTTATTTATTCGCATATTTATTTTATGTCATTTAAATAATTTTGTACCTCTCCTGAAGCCTTGTAATTACTTCTCGCACTTTTAATTTCTTTATTTTCCGTCAAATCGGGTCCTGGTTAATTTTGGCGATGTGGACCCGCGCCATTTGTAATAGCTTAGAATTTACTTTTCTCGCAACTTTTAACTGTTAAACAAAGCATGCAAGAATGAATGGCCTTAAATAAAATCAAGCGTAGACCACCAATAACATGACAAGATAAATACAAATGAAAACGACACACGAATCGCACACACCACCCCTAGGGTACGCCTCACTGTTGCCTTGCCTCTCGAAAGGTGATCGTCGAGTAGAGGATGTCTTAGTAAGTCCTCATGATCCGGGAACCTGGCATGAGGGTAGCTTCTAAGGTGTCTTCCTATTGCTCTGGTGATCACCATGTCCCGAACCTCGAATTGACCCGAACACCTCCAATGGTGGTGCTACCTACCTCTCAATGGTGGGATGGCACTACCTTAAAGGACATCTACACAGACGAATTCCTTAGGGTAGGTAGACGACTCTAGATACTTGCTCTAAACTTCAAAACAAAACAAAATACTTTTCACACCGACACCTTTTCAAAAAGCTTTCGAAAGCAATTTTTCAAACACTCTTGAGGACCGATACAAGAGTCGAACTGGAATTTTCAAAGAAACTTTTTTAAAAACCCACAATTGAAAAGCAAACAAACCATTTTGAAAACACAATGAGCAAGTATCTAAGAGCCCATGGATAACCATGGATAGAAAGGGTGCTAACACCTTCCCTTTCTATAATCTACCTCCCGAACCGAGAGCAATCTCTTTAAGGAATTTTTCTGTGCTTTTGTCCTTTCCATTTGGAAAAAATAAAAGACGGTGGAGACTCTTGCTTTCGCGACATTTCGCGAACCAGCATTAAACAGTCAGTTCCAGATCCACCGATCACAACCATGTTTGGACATGGGAGCAGTTATAACATTCGGCTTTTCTGGAGCATCGAACTCTATCTCCTTGGCTTCAAGCAAGTCTTGTACTTTGTTTCTCAGAGCCCAACAATCATTTGTATCGTGGCCAGGAATCTCAGAATGGTAGGCGCACCGTGCGTTGGATTGTATCTAGGAGAGGTAGTGTTTGGATTCTTGGGAGCCTCTTTCAAGGTTGCCAAGTTGGATTTTAATAAATGAGGTAGAACTTCAGCCAAAGTCATGTTGATGCGGGTAAACTTCCGTTATGGTCTTTCCACCCTTTGTTGATTGTCGCATTATGGAGCAACTGTGGGTCTTGGTATCACTACAGCATTTACCGTTTGACGGTGTTCAGATCTGCTTTGGCCCCTCGGGCTATAGACCGCAATGGCTTCCTTCTTACCATCGAAGGGCTTCTTTGCTGAACTCGAGGAGGCATCCTTCTGTATTTTACCACTCCGAATTCCAGCATCTACTCTTTCTCCTGTTAAAATCAGCTCGGTGAAACCAGATGACGAGCTGCCGATCAAGTGATTGAAAAATGGACCTGATAGCGTTCCAAGAAACATATCAACCAGCTCCCTATCAGACAAAGGGGGTTGAACTCTCCCATCCAAGTCTCTCCATTTTTGAGCGTAATCTTTAAAACCTTCACCTGCACCCATGGACATACTATGGAGTTGAGTACGAGTGGGAGCAAGGTCGGAATTATACTGATACTGCTTGTAGAAAGCAGTAGCAAGATCTTCCCAATTTCAGACACTGGCTCCCTCCAACTGGTAGAACCATTCAAGATGAGTCCCTGACGGACTATCTTGAAAGAAGTGCACCCACAAATTTCTATCAGCGGTGTGGGGTTGAATTTTCCTGGCATGCGAGCGGAGATGGAGTTTTGGGTAGGACACCCCATCATACTTGGCAAAAATTGGAGCTTTAAACTTTTGCGGGATGACCACTCCCGATACCAGTCCTAATTCTTCGAAATCCAACCCAGGTATCCTCTGAACTACCATGGCACTCAGAAGATCCTCTAATTGTTTGTATCTATCCTCAGCAAGAGGATATTGCTCATCATTGTAATCTGTATCGTTGTCAGAAACCGCAAAACTGGGTCCTTTTCCCCTTCTTGGTTCTCCCCTTCCTTGGATGAAGAGGTTAGATCAGTTTGTTGCTTCAACCTTTCTCCAATCCTTCTGCCCATATTCAGAATACCGACAACCTTCTTCTTTTTCTTCTTCTCTTTCAGAATGAGGGCTTTCAAATCCTCTTGCCCTTTTGCCAGACTGATGAACATTTGTTGGAACTGGGCATTTTGTGCTTGGAGATCCTTGATGGCTTGATTGGAAGACATTTCGTATGAAACAAACAGTGAAGAAGATGAGAAACCTGTAGTGGTACCTGTAATGATGTGTATGATAATGGGATACGCATGTAATGATTTTGAAGACTTCGGGAAATTTAAATTTGCAAACAAAAATAAACAAAAACTTTATTAGCTTAAATTTGAAGGTTCAAAATGCCCTTAAAGCATTACAAATAAGTAAATGAAACAAATCTAAAACTAGAAAAGAAAAATCAAAAGTCCCATGGACGCTTTCTCTTTGTGCTGATATAATCATTGAGCACTCTTTCTTCCTGGAGCTGCCTGGTGAGCTTTAAAACCTTCCTCTCTTGATCATGGAATTGTTCCCTGTAAGTATCCCGCTTATTATTCAGCTGAATCTAAGACCTCTGTAACTCCCCAATATCAGTGGGCATGTAAGGATAAAGAATCGTGTAAGGAATGCCTTCTTAAGTAGTGGACTCCACAATCACTGGTAATACGACCACGTAAGGCATCATAAACTTCTGTGCACAGGCTCGTGCCTATTGGAGGTAAGGCTCCATAGGAATGGAAGTCTTCAGTCCCAAATCTTTGGCGTCAGATCTGTTTACCATGCCCCAAGCTCGTATGAACCTCCGGCGATATTCATTAACATTATCCTCATAGTTGAATACAATGCCCTCAATAAGTAACTTACGGGGACCATCCCTTCGAGCATGACCAAATTATCGCAAAGCTAGACAAGGATTGTAAGTTATACCCCCTCTGATACCAAGTAATGGGATATTAGGGTACAACCCACAACAGTCAATAATAGCAATGTCTTCCATAGCTCGGGAACAACAAAGAATATCCGTATGAGCGAGTGATATTATCCTTTGCGACCAACCCAAACCTTCTTCGTTCTTCGGTACAGACTTAGGGAGGTGAGAAATAAACCACCTTGACAGCAACGACATGCAGCACATAAGAGTCCCTCTTCTCTTCATGGTACGAGTATGGAGAGTGTGCAAAATATCTCCAAGCAAGGTAGGCACAGGGTTGCGATAAAGGAAAATCTTGATAGCATTCACATCTACGAAGGATTCCGGATTAGGGAAGAGAACTAAACCATAGATAAGAAGAGCCAAGACCTCCTCAAAAGCCTGAAAATCCATATCATCCCAAAATAGCTGAGCCTTATCTATCAGAAATTTAGATAGAATACCCTCGACTCCGCTTCGAGTTCCCCAATTAGATACCACGTCGGCCCGTTTCAAATGCAAAGCTGAGGCAATGACTTCTGGCTTAGGAACTTCTTCTATACCTATGAAGGGTACCTGTTCAAGAATGGGTATGCCCAATAGCTGAGAGAATTCTTCCAAGGTGGGTACCAACTGATAATCTGGAAAGGTGAAGAAGTGATGCTTGGGATCGAAGAACTGGAAAAGTATGCTCATCATCTGTTTACCAAAGTTTGAAGTAACCAGGCTGAGAAGTTGACCGTGTCTCTTAATGAAAGTAGAAGTTTCAGAAACTCTTGATACTAGCTCTTTGAGTTGGGAAGGTATCTTCACAAAGATGATTCGGATAGTATTTCTATGCACGAAAGCCATGATCTGCAAAACAGAGAAAAGATAAATCCCCTTGGTCTTTGAAATGGTTAGTGTAATGAAGCATGGATTCCATGTTATGATGCATGATGTCATGATAAACCACAGGTATAGCAAACACAGGCATTGCAAACACAGTCAAATCACACAAAGCCCTTAGGTTTAAGGCTTGCATGAGGTCAAAGGTAATACCCTCTTGAAGTTAAGTTGGTTTCAAACCTGTCCTAGAAAAGTAACTGGGTTCTAGAGGATCTCAATATCACTGACCATCCTTTATCGGTCATGGTTTCAGCTCACGTAATCTTTTCTTGCAGCCGAAATATTCCGAAAGTATTTTCTCAATGAGTGTAGCATCGAGTATCAACCAGTTATCAGCTCTACACCGAGGCCGACTATCTCGCTACTTTCTAATGGCCAAGTTGTTCAACTAAGGTTCTAAGGTTCGTTGGTGCTTCACGACACCACGCAGCAGCCTCGTATTCTCCTCGTTTCACCACAAGGGATACCAGTACCAACCAAAGTGCCACACTAACGTAGCTACTGCTTCAACCATATCGGTCTATGCTGTACAGTTCCCTCACAGTCTATTGCTACTTACCTAATGAGTGCCCCCAGATCCGGGTATAGGATCTATAGTAACCCCAAACAAAACCCTCAAAAATAAAGCAAACAAAGAAATCAAGAGAAGCAATTTTAATGACCTAGATCCTAAGGTATACCCCACTTATTCATCCCCAGTAGAGTCGCCAGTTCTGTGATACGGTGGAAGAACCGACTGTTATACTGGTTTGCGTTTTGCGTTTTTTGTTTTCAAAATGTCGCGGTAAGCAAGAGTCGCCACCGACTTTTATTTCATCCAATCGGAAAGGAAAAAGGTACAGAAAAATCCTTTTTCGAGACTTTGAGTACGGGGGGTAGATTATAGAAAGGGAAGGTGTTAGCACCCTTTCTATCCATGGTTTTCCATGGGCTATTAGGTACTTTCTCATTTTTAAATTGCTTGTGTTTGTGTGCTTGTTTTTGAAAAATGTTTTACTTTGTGATAACCCTTGTATTAGTCCTCGAGGGTGTGACGAAGTTGTTTTGAAAATTTGTTTTGAAAGGTGTTAGTGGGAAAAGTTTTTATTGAGCAAGTACCTACTAGCATCTACCTACTCGAAAAAAGATCATTTCTATTCTTGTTTCTTTTAGACAACGCTATCCTACTATTAAGGAATAGGTAGCACCGTCGTTGGAGTTTGTAAGGGTCAATTCGAAAGGGACGCACGGTCACTAAAGAAATATTAGGACACCTTAGTAGTAACCCTAAAGTCTTAATATCTTTTCGAGGCAACATTTCCGAGGCAATATTCCCTAGGCAACATTTCCGAGGCAACATTCGAATGGGACAATTTGATCTTTTAGACTAGAGGGTAACCACTAAGACACCTTATGCTTAATGATCGTTTACCAAAGGCAACCGAAGTGAGAGTATACCCTAAGAGTGAATATGTGTGAATGATTTATTTTCAGTTTATTATCTTTGCACATTAGGGTTTTCTAACCATTTTAATTTTGTCATGCATTCTTGCCATACAATCCTATTAGCATTCATCTAACAGTTAATAATTGCGGAAATTTAAAAGTGAGAAAATATAAAACCTAACTATTACAAGGCTTCGGGGAGGGGAATTAATTACATAGCCAAAAATCAGGGAAAAAGGCGATAAGTAAAAAAACCTAGTTAAAACTATTACATCCTCAAAACAGTTACAAAAATAATAAAAGAATTAAATGTGCGCGGTAAGTTAAATGCGAGGCGATTAGGGTTTTGACCCTTTGACTAATCCTACTTGCGAAATTTGAAAAGAAAAATTAAATTACTTTTCTAGGGTCTTAAACACAATAAAAAGTTAGAGATTGAATTTTGATCAACATCTTTGATTGGAGAACTTTGTATCGGTGGATGTCCTTCCACGAGAATTAAGCTCACCATATCAAGTGGGTCATAGCCTTTGACTCAAGTTTGTTGTACTTGATCTTTGACGACGTTTGGTCAGAGGAAAATAAATCCCCTGCCCCTTGCTAGACGTTTGGTTCATCATAACCTGCATCAAAGGCCCTTGAGATCCTTGAAATAGTTATTGAAAATGCTATGTTATGATCTTATGATGTTATGTATAAATATGCGAGGTAAGCAAATGTATATATAATCATATTCACACAAAGCAGACAAGTCCTTAAGTTTAGGCTTGCATGGAGTTTGTAGGCAAGTACCCTCTTGAAGTTTAGTTGGCTTAACCTGTCCTAGTTAATAGTAACTGGGTTCTAAGGGATCTCAATATCACTAACCTTTCCCACAAGCTTCGTTCAATAAGAAATTGACTCGCAACCGAACAAAACTCAGGGGTCAAGTCTCAATGAGTGTAGCATCGAGTATCAACCAATTTTCAGCTTTACACTAAAACCGGCTATCTCACTACTTCCTAATGGCCAAGTTGGTCAAGTAAGATTCTAAGGTCAGTTGATGCTTCACGACACCATGCGGAGGCCCCGTACTCTCCTTGACTGACTCAAGGGTTACCAGTACCAACTAAAGTGTCACATCAACGTAGCTACTGCTTCAATCGTGCCGGTATACCCCACAGTTCCCTCACAGTTTATTGCTACTTACCTAAAAGGTATCCCCAAATCTGGGTGTAGGATTTAAAATAAACCCAAACAAGGAACCAAAATGTAAAGCAAACAAATCAAGCAATGTAAGCAAGTAAATGTGATCTATCCCTAAGGTAACCCCACTTTTAGAATAAGATTCTCCCCAGCAGAGTCGCCAGTTCTGTGATACGGTGGGAGAACTGACTTTTAGATGTTTTGTGTTTGTGTTCGCAAATGTTACGGTTTAGCAAGAGTCGCCACTGACTTTTATTTTATCCAAAAGGAAAGGTGAAAAAGCACAGGAAAGACCTTTAGAGATGTTTTCTTGAGTTCAGGGGGTAGATTATGAAAAGGGAAGGTATTAGCACCCTTTTCATCCATGGTTTTCCATGGACTCTTAGTTACTTTCTAGATCATTTGCTTTTGTTTGAAAAGGTGCTTTGTGTGGTTTTTGAAAGTATTTTGAAAAGGTGCCATCGTTTAGGCAAACTTTGCAATGATTCCCGTTCGTAAGAATGTATACAAAGTGTTGAACTTTTGAAAACATTTCAATGTTTGGAAAGTGTTTTGAAGTTATTTTTGAAAGTGCATGTGATTGTTTTTGAAAATAGAAAGGATGTTTACTTTGAAATTGAGAGGGTAACTAAAAGTAATCTACCTACTCAAAAGGTCTTAGATATGCTTTTCCTCCTCTTTTCGATGTTGCTATCTTACCATTGATTTGGCAAGAAGCCCCATCATTGGATGTGAAGGGACGAGCGCTGGGTCATTGTATGACCATGATAGCAATGTTGTGATATGACTTAGCACTTTTTCTTTAGGGACTAAGATCATTTTGAAAGGCAACTTTGATAGCGTCATCGAGGGGCTATGATCTTTTTCGATTTGTTTGTGCTAAGACTTCCCACATGCATAACATGGCCATTTATAATGCAACAAGTGGAATTACCTCAAGGGTGTAAGTGTGCGAGTGTATTGGATTGCATGTATTTGTCTTTGATTTTTGGTGGTCTACTTGTTGGTTTTATCTTGTCATACACACCCTAATTACTAGCATATATTGAAAACGTTAACAGTGCGGAAATGTAAAGTCCTACGCTATTACAATATTTAGGGGGATGGGGGTACATATTTATGAATTGGGGTTGAAAATTGAAATTCTAGGTTACTATTACAACCATATTGAATAGGTAAGAATGTACAGGAAATGTAAAATGCTTATTTATTTAAGAAAAGAGGTAAGTTTTGTTTAAGAAAATATTTTTTGTCTTTTTGTGTTAAAAGAAAATATAACATATGAATATGAAATACATTTTTTGGTGTTTTTGATTAATAATAAAAATAATATGATGGAAAAATAACAAAAGATAAAGAAAACATAATCAGCGCAAAACTCTAAAAATAGAAGAGGTCGTTCTGACTCTGACTTGCTGCACAAACATAAACATATTAGTAAAAATATGGAAGTTCAGAAGTTCTAGATCTTATGAGAATTCAGAAGTTTTCAGAAGTTCTGATGTAATTGTCAGAACTTTGCCTCTTTCCATGCCATTCAGAACATCTGCAACTTAGTTTTTCTTAACAGAACAGAAGTTGCATACATAATAATTATGAAAAATTTCATGAAATATCAGAAGCACAAATCAGAAGAAAAATGTATTTGCTAATTCTAATCATGAGTCCTAATTTCTTTATGAAGCTCTGAATAGGGATTTCTTCTACTTAGGCAGGCAGATGCATGAATTTTCAGGATATATACATAATCAGGATCATAATATCTACATTGTGTTAAATAGGCAAAATCTGACAATGCTTAATTAGTATGATGAGAGTCAGCAGAAAACTTACCTTGCAGCTGGAAAGGATTCTGTGAACTGGAGGTTGGTCTTGAATTTTGGTGATGTTCTGAGCAACTTCTTCACGTACTCAGCAGGATGGAAGCTTGTAACTTCTGGAACAACCAAGGGATGATATTCTGACTTCTTTGAGGTGGAAGTGAATGGATAGTGTATGTCAATAGGAATACAGAAGTTAAGGTAGCTTTTAATGTGTGAATTAGCAACTGCGTGGATGGCTTTAGTCAAGAACACTTGAGGAAAACATGGAGTTTGAAAGTAAAAAATCAATGCTAAGATTTTGGTATTTTGTGTTTATAGTTTCCTGGGTTCTTGGAATTTTTACAGTGGTTCAAAGCTTCCTTTCTCAATTCTTCTCACCTCTTTTATGAATTTTTCTGGACTTTTTCAGTGTGCAAATGGTGTTCTATTTATAAGCAAAGGTTTTGCAGTTGGGGCGGTCAAGTGGCACAAACATCATGTGCTAGATGCCGACTTACTTTTGAAGTAAGCTTAAACAAATGGGGGTTCAATGCATCAAGTTGGATGGCTAACAACGCATAAGCTGGAATTGGCAGCGTGGATTAAGAGAAAGTAGAGGCAGCGCGTGGGCCTAGCATACTTTTTCACAAAAGTTTGTCTTCCCAAGACAGTAGGGGTACACATGGAGAGAATCTCTTGGATAAAGACTTCACAAGTGGTTGTGAGCATTAAATGGGTTCCCATGTGAAACTCTGCATCCTTGCTTGACTCTGGATTAGAAGTTCTGCTTCAGCGTAGCATCTCATCTTCTGATCCTCTTATCTTCTAACTCCAGCATGTTCTGAAGGAGTTTTCAGACTTTCTGGAAAGCTTGCAGCACGCTTTGTAATCTTCTTTGATTTACCCTTGCAAACTCTGACCGAACCTTTGTGAACATTGGCCCAGAAGTTCTGACTAAACTTTGTCTTGAGAATATCCAGAATTTGCTGAGTGTGAACATTGACTCAAAAGTTCTGAAATTGTCATATTTCCTAAATACTTAGAATTTTCTTTAAGTTTTTAGAATTTGATTTTTCCAAAGTAAAATTTGACTTTTGAAACTCTTGATGAATAAAACTTCATATTCCAACATGTCTTGGTGAAATATGATTTTTGAGATTTGATTTTAATTCAAAGGTTAAAGTTAGACTTCTCAGTATGCAAATGACCATTTTGCCCTTGTGAATGGTTTGCTTGGAAAAATTGATAATTCAAGACTTGGAATTGGATGAAAGAAAATTTGAGGATCCAGAGTGATTCCTTGAGAAATGAGAGGGCAAATTTTGGGGTGTAACAGCTGCCCCTGTTCAAACTTCTTGAACCTGAAGAGTTAGATTGGCGAGATTTGCCATTCGTGACTTGAAGGTGGAAGATGATTGGACACTAGAGTGCCCAGAAATTTGCACTCGACGGCGATAGGAGGAATGGGCTTAAATATGCCATTTGGAGAGGTGATAGAATCTTATTGGAGATGGGTTTAAATATGCCATCCAGAGGCGATTGCTAGACTGTATCTATAAGCTGGAACTGGATGATTGCTAGCATGGCGTCCGTGTCTGGAGCGCATCTGAACTGTATTGGAAAGTTAGGTTGTTTGATGATGAGTCCGTGTAAAACTTCATCCGAAATTTCCTGTGAAGAAACCTGCGTAGGGTTGCTTCATGATGAGTCTGTGTAAAACTGCATCTTGGAAAGAAGGAACCTGTGTGGGGTTGCCTGACGATGAGTCCGTGTAAAACTGCATCCAGAAGTGAGAAGGAACCGATGTAGGGTTGCTTCATGATGAGTCCATGTAAAACTGCATCTAGAAATATAAGGAACCGGTGTAGGGTTGCTTCATGATGAGTCAGTGTAAAACTTCATCTAGAAATAGAAGGAACCTGTGTAGGGTTGCTTCATGATGAGTCAGTGTAAAACTTCATCTGAACTTTCTTGAGAAGAAACCTGTGTGGGTTGCTTCATGATGAGTCCGTGTAAAACTACACCTGGAAAGGAGGAACCTGTGTAGGGTTTCTTCATGATGAGTCAGTGTAAAACTTCATCTAGAAATAGAAGGAATCGGTGTAGGGTTGCTTCATGATGAGTCCGTGTAAAACTTCATCTAGAAATAGAAGGAACCGGTGTAGGGTTGCTTCATGATGAGTCCGTGTAAAACTTCATCTGAAATTTCCTGAGAAGGAACCTGTGTAGGGTTGCTTCATGATGAGTCCGTGTAAAACTACACCTGGAAAGGAGGAACCTGTGTATGGTTGCTTCATAATGAGTCTGTGTAAAACTTCATCTAGAAATAGAAGGAACCGGTGTAGGGTTGCTTCATGATGAGTCTGTGTAAAACTTCATCTAGAAATAGAAGGAACCAGTGTAGGGTTGCTTCATGATGAGTCCGTGTAAAACTTCATCTGAACTTTCCTGAGAAGGAACCTGTGTAGGGTTGCTTCATGATGAGTATATGTAAAACTACACCTGGAAAGGAGGAACCTGTGTAGGGTTGCCTCATGATGAGTCCGTGTAAAACTTCATCTAGAAAGGAGGAACTGGTGTAGGGTTGCATGATGATGTTCAAGTAGGTAGCTGTCCTGTCTGGTTTCAGGTATTAATCTACAATCAGTTGTCCACAGATAGTTTTCCTGGCTTGTTACAGGTATTAATCTGGGACTTTAAAAGGTTGCTGGTAGCCATCTATTGATTGACCTTTTCCTGAAAAAGGAAAACGTTAGTTGTATGCAATGTCGTGATGCATGAAATGCATGATGCCGTGATGTTCTCAAAATAAATGAGATTGTGTTGTATGCACTTTATCATGTATGTAGATAGGATGTATGGAATGGGACATGTTAATGAATGTATTTTTGTCTGGGAAAATAAATCCTTGACAAATGTCGGGGAGTTTGTTAAATCCTAGACTGCTGTTTGTGTGTCTTCAAACTTTTCTTAGGACATTTCCACCGGGGATTCCTGTTTGGTTGTTTGAGGAGAACTCCGCTGGGGGATACTGAAGACTCAGTGGAGAGAATGTTTATTCCTGCTTGGGAAAAGAGTTCAGGAGTCTCGGTTGTCCATTGCTCTACTGGGGTTGAAGTTAAACTGATATCTGGCCGGGTCCAGGTTTCACAATAACTTGTTGGGGATTGTAGAGTAGTCTACTGGGGAAGAGGAGTTGTGGTCCTTTGATTTGTAGTAGTCGGAGAGGCAAACTCAAGCTGGGGAATCCTGTCGTTTTTTGGGGAAATAAACCCTGTTTCCGGTCTGTTAGAGAGGTGACGACTTTGTTGGGGAAAGTCCTCGAGGACTCTTGAGGTTGTCTCAGCTGGGGAAAGGTTTTCAGAGATTAAACCCTTGCTGGGGAATCATCCTATGAGAAGGATTTTGGGGGAATTTGTCATTGCCCCCAGTAGCAAGTGTTCGTGGCACTGTCTGGAAATGTTTGACTGTACATAACCCTTTGTCGGGATTGACGTTCAATGCCCCAAGTGACGGAGATGGAGTCTTGCCCTTGGTTACTCTGCACTTCTGGAGAGATTTCCTGGAATACTAACTGGACTGCCCCAGGTATGCTGGATAGTGACATATCATGCCCTCTTGTTGATATGAGATTTGTCAATGGGAGTGCCATCCTACTTGAATTGATTTTGTCCACTGAGAGAGCTTTCGTTCACTGGATATTTGTTGTGTGAATTTCTCCGCTGTCAAATAAATAAACATATGCAAACAGTGATATTCAAGTAATGCAAAGTTTATGTTTGTCTTGAAGTTTCGAAAAATGTGTTTTCAGCTAGTAAAGAAGTTTGTAATTCAACTTTGGATTTTGAGTAAAACCTTACAGGAGTCAGGATACCTTTTGTAACAGTATGCTTTCGAACTAACCCATGCTTCAATTAGGACTTTTAAAGGGTTGTAACGTGGCTTGGTTCACGGTTTAAGAAGCAAAGGATAAAGGCTCAAAGTGTATTTGTATCCACCCACTCTTCGTGATGTTCTTCAGTCCTAAACTCAATTAATTGTGCGTTTGAACTCCAATTAAGTCTGGAATGACATTTTGGTGATGGTTCAGACAAGTTTAGTTTATTGGAAGGCAGTCGTTTTTGCAACGTTTTTTTCATGTTATTGAGGATTTGTAATGACCTCTTTTTTTATTTGTTATCCCTGATTTTTGCCTGACTGTTTTTGTTTTGAGATTACAGTCAGCGGGGTGCCCCAGTTTTTCTCAAGTCTCCTTTGTAGGTTTTGACTTAGTGGGCTTTTCTTTTTGAGAGATGATGACTGCTATGTGATAGGGAACCATCACCGTCTTTTGATTCCAGAGAAATGTTTCTTGACGCCATTCATTGTATCACGAGATGAGAGTTTGCGGCTTTAACGCGCGTTTGAATTAATTGAGAGACTACCCTGCCCCAGGTTTTGATTAAAGGTTTCAATTTTTTTGTGAAAAAGGGAAAACTTCTACTTCTTTGGCTCTAAGGGGTTGACTAGGGATTATCTTCCTTATAATTCCAGTGTTTAGGATTTGAAAGAATGTCTGTACATCGTCAGCAAGGTCTATTCAAAAGCATACTGTATGAGATTATGGCTTTGTTTTCGTCATCCTCCCTCTAAAGGCTTGTAACTTTTAGCAAGAGTTAAATGTAATAAAGAAAGTAGAAAGCATAGTTTAAATGTAATGAAAATGAGTGGATCAAATCAAGACAAATATATGCAATGCATTAATGAAACAAAGTTTGACATTAATAGATAATTTTTTGAATAACAAAAGAGAAATTACAAAATGAACAGAAGCCTCTTTCAATGTCTTGGCATAGGAGTAGTGATCACGTTTGGAGTCTCCAGAGGATCAAACTGGATCTCCTTGGCGTCAATTAAATTCTGAATTTTGTACTTCAATGCCCAACAATCGTTAGTGTCATGCCCGAGACTGTCAGAATGATAAGCACATGTTGCATTAGGATTGTATTTAGGAGAAGAAGTTTTGGGGTTTGGATGAGGTCCTATCAATGCAATTAAATTCATCCTCAACAAGTGTTGTAGCGCTTGAGACAGCGGCATGTTGATGTTGGTAAACTGTCTTTTGGGCTCGTCTGGCCTTCGTTGATTTCCCCTTTGCTGTTGTCGGTGTGATGCAGAACAGAGATCAGGACTGCCCCTACTTGTTGGTTATGACGACTCTTTTGACTGTACACAGCATTGGAATCTTTCTTCCCATTGTACGGCTGTTTGTGAACATCGGGAGGTGTAGCTCCTTGAATCTTTCCACTTTTGATGCCAACTTCGACTCTTTCGCCGATCAATATTAGCTCGATGAACCCGGATGAGGAGCTTCCGATCAAGTGTTTAAAGAAAGGCCCTGTCAAAGCTCCCATGAAGATGTCAATTATCTCCCAATTAGTTAAAGGTGGTTGCACTCTACCAACCAGATCTCTCCACTTTTGAGCATACCCTTTGAAGCTTTCATTGGAACCTAAGGTCATGTTCTGCAATTGCACACAAGTTGGTGCAAGATCAGCATTGTATTGATACTGCTTGTAGAAAGCAGCAGCTAAATCCTCCCAGGTGTGGATGCGAGAACTCTCCAATTGATAGAACCATTCGAGTTGAGTCCATACTAGGCTTTCTTGGAAGAAATGGATCAAAAGTTTCGGATCAGTTGTGTATGGTTGAATCTTGCGAACATAAGACTTTAAGTGCATCTTAGGGCAAGAGACTCCATCGTACAGGGAAAAGGTAGGGACTTTGAACTTTGGCGGGATGACCACTCCAGAAACCAAACCCATGTCTCCTAAATCCAATCCAGGTATCTATTGAATCTCCATAGCACTGAGGCGATCCTCCAACTGTTTGTACTTGTCATCAGTGGGATGATATTGTTCCTCGGAGTAGTCAGCTTCAACTTCATCAATATCTCGGCTGCTGTCTTCTCCAAAACTATCCCCCATGTTGGATGGAGTTGAAATATCTAGAGCTCTCTTGACTGGTCCTCCAGGTATTCTTCCCAAGTTCAGGACGCCTATTGACTTCTTGGGCTTTTTCTTCTTGTCTTTGAGAAGGAGAGCTTTCAGGCCCTCTTGCCCCTTAGCCATAGCCAGAAACATTTGTTGGAATTGAGCATTTTAAGCTTGGATATCTTTCACCGTTTGTTCCATATCCATCTTACTGAAATAAACAGTAGGAAGATAAAGAGACCTGTATGGGAGAAACCTATCATGATATAATGCATGGTATGTGGATGCATGTTTTCAAGGATCTCACGAGGTAAACACAAGAAAAAGTTAGAGAATGAATTTTGATCAACATCTTTGATTGGAGAACTTTGTATCGGTGGATGTCCTTCCACGAGAATTAAACTCACCATGTCAAGTGGGTCATAGCCTTTGACTCAAGTTTGTTGTACTTGATCTTTGACGGCGTTTGGTCATAGGAAAATAAATCCCCTTTCCCCTTGCTAGAAGTTTGGTTCATCATAACCTACATCAAAGGCCCTTGAGATCCTTGAAATGGTTATTGGAAATGCTATGGTATGATGTTATGATGTTATGATGTTATGTATAAATATGCGAGGTAAGCAAATATATATATAATCATATTCACACAAAGCAGACAAGTCTTTAAGTTTAGGCTTACACGAAGTTTATAGGCAAGTACCCTCTTGAGGTTTAGTTGGCTCAACCTGTCCTAGTTAATAGTAACCGGGTTCTAAGGGATCTCAATATCACTGACCTTTCCTACAAGCTTCGTTCAATAAGCAATTGACTCGCAACCGAACAAAACTCAGGGGTCAAGTCTCAATGAGTGTAGCATCGAGTATCAACCAATTTTCAGCTTTACACCGAAACCGGCTATCTCACTACTTCCTAATGGCCAAGTTGGTCAAGTAAGGTTCTAAGGTCAGTTGATACTTCACGACACCATGCGGCAGCCCCGTACTCTCCTTGAATGACTCAAGGGTTACCGGTACCAACTAAAGTGCCACATCAGCATAGTTACTACTTCAGCCGTGCCGGTATACCCCACACAGTTCCCTCACAGTTTATTGCTACTTACCTAACAGGTACCCTTAAATTCGGGTGTAGGATTTAAAACAAACCCAAATAAGGAACCAAAATGTAAAGCAAAAAAATAAGTAATATAAGCAAGTAAATATGATCTATCCCTAAGGTAACCCCACTTTTAGAATAAGATTCTCCCCAACAGAGTCGCCAGTTCTGTGATACGATGGGAGAACTGACTTTTAGATGTTTTGCGTTTGTGTTCGCAAATGTTGCGGTTTAGCAAGAATCGCCACCGACTTTTCTTTTATCCAAAAGGAAAGGTGAAAAAGCACAAGAAAGACCTTTAGAGATGTTTTCTTGAGTCCGGGGGGTAGATTATGAAAAGGGAAGGTATTAGCACCCTTTTCATCCATGGTTTTCTATGGGCTCTTAGTTACTTGCTAGATCACTTGCTTTTGTTTGAAAAGGTTCTTTGTGTGGTTTTTGAAAGTATTTTGAAAAGGTGCCATCGTTTAGGAAAACTTTGCAATGATTCCCGTTCGTAAGAATGTATACAAAGTGTTGAACTTTTGAAAATATTTCAATGTTTGGAAAGTGTTTTGAAGTTGTTTTTGAAAGTACACGTGATTGTTTTTGAAAATAGCAAGGATGTTTACTTTGAAATTGAGCAAGTAACTAAAAGTAATCTACCTACTCAAAAGGTCTTAGATATGCTTTTCCTCCTCCTTTAGATGTTACTATCTTACCATTGATTTGGCAAGAAGCCCCATCGTTGGATGTGAAGGGAAGAGCGTTGGGTCATTGTATAACCATGATAGCAATGTTGTGAGATGACTTAACACTTTTTCTTTAGGGACTAAGATCATTTTTAAAGGCAACTTTGATAGCGTCATCGAGGGGCTATGATCTTTTTCAATTTGTTTGTGCTAAGACTTCTCACATGCATAACATGGCCATTTATAAGGCAACAAGTGGAATTACCTCAAGGGTGTAAGTGTGCAAGTGTATTGGATTGCATGCATTTGTCTTTGATTTTTGGTGGTCTACTTGTTGGTTTTATCTTGTCACACACACCCTAATTACTAGCCTATATTGAAAACGATAACAGTGCGGAAATGTAAAGTCCTACGCTATTACAATATTTAGGGGGATGGGGGGTACATATTTATGAATGAGGGTTGCAAATTGAAATTTTAGGTTACTATTACAACCATATTGAATAGGTAAGAATGTACGAGAAATGTAAAATGCTTATTTATTTAAGAAAAGAGGTAAGTTTTGTTTAAGAAAATATTTTTTGTCTTTTTGTGTTAAAAGAAAATATAACATATGAATATGAAATATATTTTTTGGTGTTTTTGATTAATAATAAAAATAATATGATGGCAAAATAAAAAAAGAGAAAGAAAACATAATCAGCGCAAAACGCTGAAAATAGAAGAGGTTAGAAGTTCTGACTCTGACTTGCTGCATAAACAAAAACATGTTAGTAAAAATATGGAAGTTCAGAAGTTCTGGATCTTCTGAGAATTCAGAAGTTTTCAGAAGTTCTGATGCAATTGTCAGAACTTTGCCTCTTTCCATGCCAGTCAAAACATCTGCAACTTAGTTTTTCTTAACATAAGAGAAGTTGCATACATAATAATTATGACAAATTTCATTAAATATCAGAAGCACAAATCATAAGCAACACGTATTTGCTAATTCTAATTCTGAGTCCTAATTTCTTTATGAAGCTCTGAATAGGGATTTCTTCTACTTAGGCAGGAAGATGCATGAATTTTCAAGATATATACATCATCAGGATCAGAATATCTACATTGTGTTAAATAGGCAAAATCTGACAATGCTTAATCAGTATGATGAGAGTCAGCAGAAAACTTACCTTGCAGCTAGAAAGGATTCTATGAACTGGAGGTTGGTCTTGAATTCTGGTGATGTTCTGAGCAACTTCTTCACGTACTCAGCAGGATGGAAGCTTGCAACTTCTGGAACAGCCAAGGGATGATATTCTGACTTCTTTGAGGTGGAAGTGAATGGAGAGTGTATGGCAATAGGAATACATAAGTTAAGGTAGCTTCTAATGTGTGAATCAGCAACTGCATGGATGGATTTAGTCAAGAACACTTGAGGAAAAATGGATTTTGAAAGTAAAGAATCAATGCTAAGATTTTGGTATTTTGTGTTTATAGTTTCCTGGGTTCTTGGAATTTTTACAGTGGTTCAAAGCTTCCTTTCTCAATTCTTATCACCTCTTTTACGAATTTTTCTGGACTTTTTTAGTGTGCAAATGGTGTTCTATTTATAGGCAAAGGTTTTGTAGTTGGGACGGTCAAGTGGCACCAACATCATGTGCTAGGTGCTGACTTACTCTTGAAGTAAGCTTAAACAAATGGGGTTCAATGCATCAAGTTAGATGGCTAACAACGCCTAAGCTGGATTTGGCAACGTGAATTAAGGGAAAGTAGAGGCAGCGTGTGGGCCTAGCATACTTTTGCATAAAAGTTTGTCTTTCCAAGATAGTAGGGGTACACATGGAGAGAATCTCTTGGATAAAGACTTCACGAGTGGTTGTGAGTATTAAATGGGTTCCCATGTGAAACTCTGCATCCTTGCTTGACTCTGGATTAGAATTTCTGCTTCAGCGTAGCATCTCATCTTCTGATCCTCTTATCTTTTGACTCCAGCATGTTCTGAAGGAGTTTTCAGACTTTCTGGAAAGCTTGCAGCACGCTTTGTAATCTTCTTTGATTTACCCTTGCAAACTCTGACCGAACCTTTGTGAACACTGGCCCATAAGTTTTGACTAAACTCTGTCTTGAGAATATCCAGAATTTACTGAGTGTGAACACTGGCTAAAAAGTTCTGAAATTGTCATATTTCCTAAATACTTAGAAAATTTTCTAAGTTTTTAGAATTTGATTTTTCCAAAGTAAAATTTGACTTTTGAAACTCTTGATGAAGCAAACTTCATATTCCAACATGTCTTGGTGAAATATGATTTTTGAGATTTGATTTTGATCCAAAGGTCAAAGTTAGACTTCTTAGTGTGCAAATGACCATTTTTCCCTTGTGAATGGTTTTCTTGGAAAAATTGATAATTCAAGGCTTGGAATTGGATGAAAGAAAATTTGAGGATCCAGGGTGGTTCCTTGAGAAATGAGAGGGAAACTTTTGGGGTGTAACAATCAGTGATATTGAGATTCCCTAGAACCCATTTACTTTCTAGGACAGGTTGAACCAACTAAACTTCAAGAGGGTACTTACCTATAAACCTCATGCAAGCCTAAACCTAAGGATTTGTTTGATTTAACTTATGCATATGCTTGTACATAACATCATGACATCATACCATAACATTTTAGACTAACCATTTCAAGGATTTTGATATTCATCTTTATTCTGTTTTATAGGATATGACTCCCACTCGCAGGAACACAATCCAAGTCAACCCTATACGAGTACCTTTTCAGCTCAAAGAGTCAGCATCAAGGGTCCCTGAGAATTCTCTGTTCACCAAAAGGCATGGACGACTTCTCAACTTGGTCACCTCAAGCTTTAAAGAAGATATAATAAAATTGCTTTTCCAATTCTTTGACCCTTTGCACTATTGCTACACCTTCCCCGATTACCAGCTTGTACCAACTATGGAAGAGTTCTCTAAACTCTTGGGGATTCCTATTCTCGATCATTTACCTTTCAATGGTACCGAAAGAGACCCAAGACCTGAAGAGGTTTCCCGAGCTTTATACTCACAATAATCCGACGTCACGGCGAATTGGGAAACAAGAAGTGGTGTAAAAGGGTTCTTAGCCAAATTCTTATTGGAAAAAGCTCAAGACTGTTGGAACAATTTGGATTTACGAGCTTTCGAAGAAATTTTGGCTCTTCTCATCTATGGGTTGGTACTATTTCCAAATCCTGACCAACTTATAGATGTGAATGCTGTTAAAATATTTTTATCTCACAATCCAGTGCCTACTTTGTTGGGAGATATTTTGTATTCTCTCCATTATCGCACTATGAAGCAAAGAGGGACCCTCATGTGTTGTACTCCTCTGTTGTCTAAATGGTTTGTTTCACATCTCCCCCAATCCGTTTTGAAGAACGAGCAATGTTTGAGGTGGTCCAATAGGCTGATGTCACTCAGACATTCCAATATCCATTGGTGTTCTCGATCATTGGAGGGCATTATTATCATCGAACGTTGTGGGGAATTCCCTAATGTCCCTCTGCTTGGCATTAGATGAGGTATCACCTATAACCCTTGCTTAGCTTTATGACAGTTTGGGTACGCACAAAGAGATGGTCCACATGATGCGCTCATCCAAGGTGTGGTGTTCGACTATGAAAGCGAAGATCAAGGCTACTATCAGAGGTTTATACGAGATTGGAGGATGGTAAACAAAGTGGATAGTAGGACATTTGGACACAAGAATTCCATTCCCCTTGAGCCTAACCTTAAGTGGGTATGAGCTCGTGCTCAGAGTCTCGCAATTCCCTTACCCCTCCATCCTCCCTATTATCATAGAGCCTATAATTGAAGGAGATGTCCCGTATGCTGTCCTTCATCCCAACTTTCCTATCTCTCTTGAAGACTTGCAAAAGGATTGGATTCAACTAAAGGAAGAACGAGATACTTTCAAAGCCCGATTCTATGCCAGTGAGAAGAAATTTCTGGAACTCACCAAGCAGCTTCATGAAGAGCAAAGTCTGAACGCCTACATCGCGCCAAAGAGAATGCGTTCAACCTTTTTGTCTTAGGATTTTTTGTATTTTATTTCTTTCATTGTAAGCCCAAAAAGGCATGATGTACTCAAACTTGGATTTATTAATGCAACGTGTGTTCTTGTTTGTCTAAAAACAAATTTAAATCTCTAATCTCCTTGAAATCATTTGCATATGCATTTTCATTCATCATAACACAAACAGGTTTCTTACAACAGGTCTTCTTATCTTTCTACTATTTATTTCAATGAGAGGGATACATAACAGACAATAAAGGATCTCCAAGCGCAGAATGCTAAATTCCAACAAATGTTATTGGCTCTGGCAAAAGGACAAGAGGATTTGAAAACTTTATTGATCAAAGAAAAGAAGAAGAAAGCAAAGAAACCAGCCGGTGTTTTGAATTTGGGAAGAAGGTTTACAGGACCAGCTAGATGAACTCTAGATTTCGCAACCTCATCGGGTGAAGGGGATAATCAAGAAGGGAAAAACAAAGAAGTGAATGACCATTCAGAGTCTGAAGAAGAAGAATAAGAGGTTGATTACTCTGAAGAGCAGTATCCTCTAGCTGACAATAAATACAAATAGTTGGAGGATCTCCTCAATGCTATGGAGATCCAGAGAGTACCAGGATTGGATTTTGAATAGCTAAGACTTGTCTCAGGGGTTGTCATCCCACAGAAATTCAAGGTCCCCACTTTCACTAAATATGACGATGTTTCTTGTCCAAAGCTGCATTTAAGGTCATACGTCAGGAAAATTCAACCCCATACGGCTGATAGGAACCTTTAGGTGCACTTCTTCCAAGAAAGCTTGTCAAGGACGTAGTTGGATTGGTTCTATCAGTTGAAAGGGACCAATATTCGCAATTGGGAAGATTTGGCTGCCGCTTTTTACAAGTAATACCAGTATAATGCTGACTTAGCTCCAACTCGGACACAATTGCAAGGCATGACTATGGGTGCAGGTGAAGGTTTCAAAACCTATGCTAAAAAATGGCGGGATATCGCGGGAAGAGTCCAACCCCCTCTATCTGACAGAGAATTGGTGGATATGTTCTTAGGCACGCTATCTGGTCCATTCTTCAACCACCTGATCGGAAGCTCCTCAGCTGGATTTACTGAACTAATCATGACTGGTGAACGGATAGAAGCCGGTATAAAAAGTGGCAAAATACAAAGAGATGTATCCTCGAGCACGATGAAGAAACCCTTTACCAGAAAGAAGGAGGTCATTGTTGCATACGACCATAGGAATCAAAACAAAACTGAACGTCGCCTGACGGTAGGGGCTGTTATGATTTTTAATCCTGTACCAAATCAATAGCGAAATTATCAGCGCAGGCCAGAGGCGCCCATGAGACGATTCACCCGAATCAACATGACCTTGTCCCAAGTTCTGTCACATCTTTTGAAGTCCAATCTGGTGACCCTAAAGAAAGCTCCCAAGAACCCCAATACAACTTCTCCTCGCTACTACCCGAATGCTCAATGTTCCTATCATTTTGAAAACCCTGGGCATGATACAAACAATTGTTGGGCCTTCAAATATAAGCTACAAGACCTTATCGAGGCGAAAGAGATTGAATTTGATCCCCCAGAAACACCTAATGTAATAACAGTGCCAATGCCCAAACACGGTCAAGGTGTCAATGTTATTGATGATGAGTGTTTTGTTTCTTTCGTGGATGATTTAACTACTCCTCTTTTGACCATTAAACATAATCTATTGCGAGTCAGTTTGTTTCCGGGCTGTGATGAAAGTTGTCAATTACGTATGTCCCTACCAAATGGCTGTTTGTTACTAAAGATGGGCGTTCAGCGTCTGATGGCTAACAAAGAAATCCTGTTTGAAAAAGTTCCTCTTATCAGAAATTCCTGTGAAGATGTCTCAATAATCACCATTTCCGACAATCCTCTCAGGGTCTCCACCAAAAGACCAGTTAAGATTACATTTGTTCCAAAGTATGCTCCCCTAATCATCACCATGCCAAGGCCAATACCATATTCTTCGAATAAAGTTGTTCCCTGGAACTATGAGGCTGACGTCTATTACTATGGCATCAAGTAAGATCTGTTGGTTATCCAAGACAAAATTGAGAAAGACACTGATCCCGACGCCGTCAATATCATAGGGACCAGTAAGATAACAAGAAGTGGAAGAATCTTCTCACCCGAGATCTCTCGAAAGACCATTACTACTCCTGTAATTATTCTCGCTACTGCTCCTACCAACATTCCCAGTGATACTCCTATTGACAATCCTACTGTTATCCCTGTGACCAAGACAAGGGGCAAGGAGGTGTTATTTGAGCCTATCCAAACGAAGGCGCATCCAGAGGTTATTCCTGAAGCTTCTAGAAAGGAGATAGAAGAGATACTAAAAATAATCAAGAAAAGTGACTACAACTTCGTGGAACAGTTGGGGCAAACCCCCTCGAAAATATCAATGTTGGCCTTACTTTTGTATTCTGAGGCCCATGTCAAAGCCTTTGTAAAGTTTCTAAAGACCTCCCACGTGCCCAAGAGACTTCAATTGACCAATTTAAGAATTGTGTGGCCAGTCTAACTGCTGGTAACGGATTGGGCTTTTCTGACTCCGACTTAACTCCCAAAGGAAGGAAACACAACGATGTCTTGCACGTCTCCATTGAGTGCAGGGGCACTATGCTAGCCCATGTTCTGGTGTATACGGGCTCATCACTGAATGTCTTTCCTAAAAATGCTCTTGACCAGCTAGATTGCGAGGGACTCACTTTAAAGCCTAGCAACATTGTGGTGAGGGCCTTTGATGGCTCTAAAAGGACAGTGCACAAAGAAGTTGACATCCCTATAAAAGTTGGAACTCAGACTTTTGATTCAACTTTATATGTGATGGATATTCGCCTTTCTTATTCCCGTCTTTTGGGCCGACCTTGGATTCATGGCGCTGGTGCCGTTACTTCTACATTACATCAGATGTTGAAGTACCCAATCAAGGGAAAAATCATCACTGTCTATGGGGAGGAGGAATATATGGTTAGCCACCCGAACTCTTTCAGGTATGTGGAAATGGATGGTGAGTTCATTGAGACTCCATGTCAGAACTTTGAGGAGGTCCCACAAACAATTGCGGCAGCCAAGACTACTACCAAGACTCCAAAAGGTACCAGACCGCCATTGAAAATGGCCTCTCTGAAAGATGCTAGAGCAGTGATTGAAGAAGGTGGATGCACTATCTGGGGTCAACTTCCGGATATTCCTTACAAATCCAATAAATTTGGTTTGGGTTTTACTTCAGAAGCACAAAGAGTTGTTCGACGAACTCGCTCCATGGGACCACCGTTACGTATCAGCAATCAGGGAGTCAACGCAGTGGAAGACAGTGATGGAAGCTGTGATATGGACGAGTGAATCTTTCCAACCATCAGCGAAGGACTCAACAATTGGGAAGCCATAGAATTTGTCCCTATTACTTTTATACAAGAGTAATTGTCTTTTAATTTTTTTTTCGGACTTGTAATAATTAAAAAATTTAGACTTTAAAACCGTGTGTCTTACCCGAGGCACAACGGTCCATTTGTGAGAGTTGTTACTTCATCTTCATATGTCATCAATAAATCATGGTCGTTTTTTGCATGCAAATTTTACACTCTTTGTTCTTATTTTTCTCCCTTTTATTTTATTAAAGATAACTATGTTCTTACACACACTTACATATCAAAATGCAGATCCACATCCACCCAGGATCCCATGGGTAACGATTCTGCTATGGCCTATCATGACTTTGAAAATCTGATCTACCAAGCCGAAGATGAAGGTGAGGAAGATTGTGAGGTACCAGGGGAACTAGCCAGGTTATTGCAACAAGAAGAATGGACCATACATCCCCACGAAGAGTCGGTTGAAACAATCAACTTAGGTACTGAAGAGGACAAGAAAGAGGTCAAGGTAGGTGCCAACCTAGATCCTAGTGTCAAGAAGCACTTAACTCAGTTACTACATGACTATGTTAAGGTCTTTGCCTGGTCATACGAAGACATGCCAGGACTCGACACTGACATCATGGTCCATCGTCTGCCTATAAAAGAAGACTCCCCTCCGGTAAAATAGAAGGTCTGTCACATGCGACCAGAAATGTCAGAGAAAATCAAGACTGAAGTCATGAAGCAGTTCAACACCGGATTCTTAGTTGTCACCTCCTATCCACAATGGGTCGACAATGTTGTTCTAGTTCCTAAAAAGGACGGTAAGGTACATATGTGTGTGGATTACAGAGACTTGAATAGGGAAAGCTCCAAGGATGATTTCCCGCTTCCCCATATCGATATTCTGGTTGACAACACCGCACAACATAAAGTATTTTCCTTCATGGGCGGTTTCTCCGGATACAACCAGATCAAAATGGCACCTGAGGACATGGAGAAAACGACCTTTGTCACACAGTGGGGTACGTTCTGTTACAAAGTTATGCCATTCGGTTTGAAAAATGTTGGGACAACCTATCAGCGTGCCATGGTAGCTCTGTTTCATGACATAATCCATCATGAAATAGAAGTCTATATGGATGACATGATAGCCAGATCTCAAACTGAAGAGGAACACCTAGACCATCTGCAGAAACTGTTCTAAAGACTGAAGACATACAAACTAAGGTTGAATATGAATAAATGCACTTTTGGAGTGAGGTCCGACAAACTCTTAGGCTTTGTTGTCAGCAGAAAAGGTATCAAAGTGGACCCTGCAAATGTAAAAGAAATACAAGAAATGCCTGCTCCTCACACTGAGAAGGAAGTTAGGGGGTTCTTGGGACGGTTAAACTATATCTCCCGATTCATTTCCCATCTAACCTCTACTTGTGAACCAATCTTCAAATTACTGAAGAAAGATCAAGTGGTGGAATGGAACGACAACTGCCAAGCTGCCTTCGACAGGATCAAAGAGTACCTTCAAGAGCCTCCCATTTTGATGCCGCCAGTTGAGGGAAGACCTTTGATCATGTATCTAACTGTCCTAGAAAATTCAATGGGGTGTGTGCAGGGGCAGCATGACGAGTCTAGCCGAAAAGAGCATGCAATATACTACCTGAGCAAAAAGTTTACCAACTGTGAAACCAAATATTCACTGCTCGAGAAAACTTGTTGCACTCTGGCATGGGCTGCTCGCCGGCTAAGACAGTATATGTTGACCTATACTACCTTATTTATATCCAAGATGGATCCAATTAAATACATATTCGAGAAGCCCGCCCTCTTTGGAAGATTAGCAAGATGGCAGATGGTCCTGACTGAATATGACATTCAATACACGACCCAAAAAGCAATAAAGGGAAGTGTGCTAGCCGATCACCTTGCTCATTAGGCTATGGATGACTATCAATCCATGAATTTTGAATTTCCAGACAAAGACATCATGTTGGTAAACAATTGTGAAGAACTCAGACCGTATGACGAACCTGAACAAGGATCTCGATGGACCATAGTTTTTGACGGATCTTCCAACGCACTCGGCAGCGGCATCGGCGCTGTAATCATATCCCCTGAAGGTTGTCATACTCCCTTCACTGCTAGACTATGTTTCAATTGTACCAATAATATGGCGGAATATGAAGTGTGTATTATGGGTCTCAAGGCTGCCATAGATTTGGGAATCAAGTCCTTAAGTGTATTTGGAGATTCAGCCTTAGCCATCAGTCAGATCAAAGGAGAATGGGACACGAAGCATCCTAATCTCATCCCTTACAAAGAACTTGTGTTGACACTAATCCCACATTTTGAGGAAATTACCTTTGAGCATTTTCCACGAGAGGAAAATCAATTAGCAGACGCGCTAGCAACTATGTCATCCATGTTCAAAATCAAGTGGGATAATGAGGCTCCACAGATCACCATCGATAGAATGGACGAACCAGCTTACTATGACGAGATTGATACTTAAGAAGTAGTGGATAAGCCTTGGTTCCATGAAATTAAGATATATCTCGAGGCCCAAGAGTATCCAGAAGGAGCTTCAGTCAATGACAAGAAATTTCTAAGAAGATTCTCTGCTAAGTTCTTCCTCAGTAATGGAGTTCTCTATAAGCGCAATCATGACTCTACTCTACTTCGGTGCATAGACAAGAGTGAGGCAGACAAGATCATGGTTGACTTACATGAAGGCACCTTTCGCACCCATTCTAGTGGACACAAGATGGCTAAAAAGATCCTTCAAGCAGGATACTACCGGTCCACCATGGAAGCAAATTGTCATCGACATTCACGAACTTGTCATAAGTGTCAGATCTGTGATGACAAGGTACATGTGCCTCCAGTTCCTTTAAACATCCTAGCTTCTCCTTGGCCATTCACAACGTGGGGCATTGGCATGATTGGATAGATCAAACCTACAACTTCTAACGGACACCGTTTTATCTTGGTTGCCATTGATTACTTTACAAAGTGGGTCGAGGCAGCTTCATTCGCTTCTATTATCAAGAATGTCGTGGCACGCTTCATCAAATAGAATCTTATCTGTCGGTATGGTATTCTGGAGAGAACCATTACAGATAATGGTACCAATCTCAACAATACTATGATCACTGCATTATGTACGCAATTCAAGATCCAGCATCATAACTCTTCTCCTTATCGGCCGAAGATGAACAACGCTGTAGAAGCCGCTAATAAAAACATCAAGAAGATCATACAAAAGATGACAGTGACCTACAAGGACTGGCATGAGATGTTACCATTTTCTCTTCATAGTTACCGTACCACATCACACACATCAACAGGGGCAACTCCTTTCTCTTTGGTATACGGCATGGAAGCTGTCTTGCCAATTAAAGTCCAAATACCTTCTTTGAGAATCATTAAGGATGCAGGGTTGAACAAAGATGAACGGATTGAAACTCGACTTGATCAGTTAAACTTAGTTGATAAGAAGAGACTTACGGCTGTCTGCCATGGTCAGATGTGCCAAAAACGTATGATCAAAGCTTTTAACAAGAAGGTCAGACGTCAGCCATATCGGGTTGGTGGCTTGGTAATCAAACGTATCATACTACCACAATGTGATCCCATTGGAAAATGGACTCCTACATACGAAGGACCATTTGTGATTAAAAACATATTTTTGGTGGAGCAATGGTCCTAACCACTATGGATGGCGACGACCTTCCACACCGTATAAACACGGACATAGTTAAAAGATACTACGCATGAACAAAAACCCGCTAGGTCAACTGGCCTAGGAAAAAATTAGGGCATCCAGGCGAACCAAAAGGGGTCGGGCAAAAATTAGGGATAAAATACAAAAAAAATTGTACACCCGGCAAGCTGAAAACCTGAAAAGGCAGCTTGGGCAAAAAAGGGTATCCCAGTGGACTGAAAACCCGAAAGGGCGGTCCAAGAAAAATTTAGGGATTTAAAGCGTATGACTATGTCCTGTTGAATCGCTTTATAGTCAATCTCCAGCATCAATCATCAAACTCGAATGGTTCTTATCAATCCAATCAACTTTGGACAAAGCAGCAAGTGGATGAGACGCTCGAAGACATGAAGGCTATAGCAGAATGGAAACCCCATGGGATTATTTTACATAGCTGTCTTTTCTTTGTATAAATTTTTCATTTTTTACAATGGCATTCTCTTACTAGGATGTTTGTCTCTTTGTACAAAAATACTTATTCAAGTTAATACAAAGATATTCCTTTCAAAGTGCAAAACTAAATGTTTTTCTTTTACTTTCCTGTTTTGTTTGCAAAAACGTCCAATGATTATTTTTTGAACATACGCATTTGAACATAATTATTGTTTACAAATGAACGCATGAAAAAGGAAAACTAAACAGAAAGACAATTACTAATGGCTTTAAGAAACAAGATAATATCTCTGGGCCATTCCATAAAATCCTCACGGATACCTTCAATAAACGGAGAAGAAGCAAGAACATCTTGCTACAGGATCATTGTCATATCCCCAACATGTAGCCTAATGGTGCCTTTTGCCTTCATACCCCCAACGGAGAAAACCTTCCAGTTAATATTCCAAGGATTCCCCAGTGAAAGTCGCCTAGCTACTCAGGTTCCCCAGCAGGTTTTCACGAAGTCCGCAAGTAATGCACGACGTTTCACTTCCCCAATAGAGTTTACTTCTCTAATGATGGAAGCCCATCTACCAGTACTTCAATTTCAAAGAAACATGAAGACTTACACTTCATGTCCCCAACAACAGTCAGGGGTTTATTTTCCCCATTCTAACAACACTACAGCAGAACAATAAACATGTGCATATATGACACTCATACATCATAAACATCAACATCACAAATGCATATATCGCAATCTCATTTATTTTGAGAAATATAATTACATCATTCACTTCATACATCATGTCATTACATGCAACTAACTCTTTACCTTTTCAAGAAAGACCAACCAATAAATTTTCAACAAGACAAGGCAATTGTTTGTGAACAAATCAATGGTAGATTAATTCCTGAAACAAGACACGATGACCATCTACATGACAAATACTTCTTTTCCAGACCCCTGCTTGTTCAGTTTAAATCTCTCAACAGTTTATCCTGATTCTTTCCCAGTAGACACTTTCTTTGGTTCAGATAAATCACTCTAAGATTTAGTCTGATTCTTTTCCAGACCTCTACCGGTTCAGTATAAATCTCTCAACGGTTTATCCTGATTCTTTCCCGCATACATCTTCTCTGGTTCAGATAAATTGCTCCAAGATTTATTCAATTCGTTCCAGTTAAAGAACATTCAAGACCTCTGCTGATTCAGTTTAAATCTCTCAACAGTTTATCCTGATTCTTTCTCGTAGACATATTCTCTGGTTCAGATAAGTCGCTCTAAGATTTATTCTTATTTTTTTCCAGACCCCCGCTGGTTCAATTTAAATCTCTCAACGGTTTATCCTGATTCTTTCCCGCAGATATCTTCTCTGGTTCAGATAAATCGCTCCAAGATTTATTCTGATTCTTTTCCAAACCCCTGTTGATTCAGTTTAAATCTCTCAACGGTTTATCCTGACTCTTTCCCGCAGACATTTCTGCTGGTTCAGATAAATCGCTCCAAGATTTATTCTGATTATTTTCCAGACCTCTGATGGTTCAATTTAAATCTCTCAACGGTTTATCCTGATTCTGTCCCGCAAACATCTTCTATGGTTCAGATAAATTGCTCCAAAATTTATTCTGATTTCATTTCCAAACCTCTGCTGGTCCAGTTTAAATCTTTCAACGGTTTATCCTAATTATTCCCCAGTAGACACTTTCTATGGTTCAGATAAATCACTCTAAGATTTATTCTGATTCTCTCCAGTTAAAGAATACCAAAGACCTCTTTTGGTTCAGTTCAAACCTCTTAACAGTTTATCCTGATTCTTTCCAAATAAGACGCTTTCTCTAGTTCAGATAAATGGCTCCAAAGATTTATCCTGATTCTTCCCAGTTAAAGATTATTCATGATTTCTGCTAGATTCAGTTTTAAATCGACCTAAGGTTTATTCCGATTCTTTTCCCAGTTAAAGTCAAGCTTAGACTTAGTCTAATTTCTGTCAACAATCACCTTCGGATGGCATCTATAAGCCCATCTCTGTCAACTCTCTATCATTTCTCCAAATGGAATATTTAAGCCCATTCCTTACACCTCAACCTCAAAATCATCAGAGTGTAAATTTCTAGGCACTCTAGTGTTCAATAATCTTCCACCTTCAATTCACGAATGGCAGATTCGCCAATCTAACTCTTCAGGTTTAAGAAGATTGAACAGGATAGCTGTTGTACCCAAAAATTTGCCCTCTCATTTATCAAAGGATTATCCTGGACCCTCAGGTCTGCTTCTATCAAGTTTCAAGTCTTGGATTACAATTTTCCAAGAAAGTCATTCACAAGGGCAAAATGGTCACAAGCACACTGAAAAGTCAAACTTTGACTTTTTGATCAAAATCAAGTTTCAACAATCATATTTCATCAAGACAAGATGTTGGTTCATCAAGAAATCAAAAGTCAGAAATTACTTTGAAAAAAATCAAATTTCTAAACACTTGGAAAATTTTCTAAGTATTAAGAAAATATGACAATTTCAGAACTTCTGGGCCAGATTTCACGCAAGCGCAATCAAAATTTACAAAGACGGTTCAGAATATGACTCTTCAATCAGAACATATTGAAACTGTGTCCTTCGATCAAAACATGACTCTTCAGCATATGGAGGCTACGTTCTATGCTTCGATCAGAGCATCACCCTTCAAATCTAATTATGGTCTTCTGCGATCAGAACATCACCAAATCCCAAAACCTCATTTGAGCAGCCTGTTGCACTGCTATAGCACAGTCCTACAACCAGCTGCCACAACACTCCAAATTGCTGTTGATCTAGTCCACGCCTGAATTTTTCTCAAACCCTATATTTGCACCAAATAAGCATATGAAAGTTGTGTTTAAAAAGCAATGGAACAATATGCCAAAAGGGTTTAAATCCCATTTGTTTTCCCCCCAAAACCACAACAAACTCATCTATAAATAAGTTGTTCCATCACAAGTTCAAGGGGCTGGCTTTTGAAAGTGGAGAGTGATCAAATACAAAAAAAAAAAATATCCAAGCATCCTCAAAACCGATAATTCTCAAAACAATATTTTTTTGTTCTTCCCTTTGAATCAAAGAACATAAAAATTTATGTTCCGCTTCTTACTGACCCTAGAACATTCAAAGGCAGTAGCTCAGGTCCCAAACACACACTTCATATTCAAGGTAAGTCATTCTAACTTTGATCTTTTCATTCAGAACATCATTAAATATATAGATATCATATTGTTGAGACTGCACATATCATTACCTAAGTAGAAAAAAATGTGGATCAGAACTTATTGAAGAAAACTAGGCTCATAATTAGGATTAGAACTTATATAAACTATCGTGTTTTTATTTTCCTGTTTTGCTGTTGTTAAGAACTGAATAAGTTGCAGATGCTCTGGCCAATGTAAGGAAAGAGGTTAAGTGTAACACAAAACTTCTGAGTTTTCCTTCCCACTATTTTGACACAGTCTTAGAATTTCTAGATTTTTTTTCTCACTGTTAACACAACATCAGAACTTCTAGATTTTTCTCTCTCTCACTGTTTTAGCACAGCATCAGAACTTCTAGATTTTTTCTCACTTTTTTAGCACAACATCAGAACTTCTAGATTTTTTTCTCACTGTTTCAGCACAACATCAGAACTTCTAGATTTTTTCTCACTGTTTCAGCACAACATCAGAACTTCTAGATTTTTTTCTCACTGTTTCAGCACAACATCAGAACTTCTAGATTTTTTCTCACTGTTAGCACAACATCAGAACTTCTAGAATTTTTTTCTCACTGTTAGCACATCATCAGAACTTCTATACGTTTTCTCATTGTTTTAGCACACACAGAACTTCTAGGTTTTCTTATTGTTTTAACACAACACGCAAAACTTATAGGTTCTCCTCACTGATTATAACATAGCACAAAACTTTTGGGTTCTCCTCACTGATTATAACATAGCACAGAACTTCTGGGTTCTCCTTACTGATTATAACACAACACATAACTTCTGGTTTCCTATAATGTTTCTTTCAGAGCTTCAGCGCACAACAACCCAAAACTTCTGGTCCCCAATAACGTTTCTTTCCGAACTATAGCATGCCTAGCATCAGAGCTTCTGGTCCCTTTCATTTTTGTTTTCAGCAACGTGCTGATCCTATTTTCATTATTTTTTTTCCTTTTTCTTTCTTATTCTTATTATTTTCAGCATTAATACCTTTTTTTATTAATATAAAAAAGACATAAAAATATTTTCTTTTTATTAACTAATTGTTCTTTTTTTCTTTTAATTCATTAAGACAAAAAACCACTTTCAAAACAAGTCATTTCCTTTTCTTATATTGTACAATTCAATATGGTTATAATAGATGATTAGGATTTAAATTCTTATAAATCCCCATTTGTAATTATGTACCCTCATCCCTGAAATGATGTAATAGCTTAGGATTTTATTTTTTGCATTTTATTTTCGCTTTTATATATTGTTAGTAATTAGGATGTATGGAAATATAAAATCAATAAATAGATAACCATGATCAAATACTAAATGCATGTAAATCAAACACACTTGCACACTAGCACCTCTAGGGTAATCTCACTTTGTTGCGTTTCGGAAAATAGTCATGTCCCTTGAATATGGGCGTTTTAGCAAGGACCCTCGATAAAAGATCGTAGTCCCTCAATGACCCTCAATGTTGCCTTCGGTAAACGATCTAGTCCCTAAATGACATTGCTAAAATGTCCCATAGGTTGCCTTCTATGACTATACAAACGTCCCGCACTTGTCCCTTCACATCCAACGGTGGGGTTTCTTACCAAAACAATGGTAAGATAACAACATCTAAAGGAGGAGGAAAAGAACGTTTAAGACCTTTTGAGTAGGTAGGATTCTTCTAGTTGCTCGCTTGCTCACAACAGAAACATTTTATACACCCAAAATTTCACTTTGGAACATTTTTCAAAAGACAAAACACTTTGTACGCGTTCTTATAGAGACGAGAACCATTACAAAGACATTTCTTTTCAAAATAATTTCAAAAACCACATCACAAACAAATTTTCAAACAAAAAGCAAGTGATCTAGCAAGCAACTAAGAGCCCGTAGATAACTACGGATGAAAAGGATGCTAACACCTTCCTTTCTCATAACCTACCCCCCAAACTCAAGAAATAGTCTCGAAAGGTCTTTCCTGTTCTTTTCAACCTTTCCTTATTGGATAAAAGAAAAGTCGGTGGCGACTCTTGATATCTGCAACAATTGCGATCAAACGCAAAACATCCCAAGTCAGTTCTCCCACTGTATTACACTAAGTAACAACACTCCATGTGGATACAATACTCTTATATTTATTACTTGCTGCAATCAAAACATGTATATTTGCATGTGACACTTCAAAGATTTACACAACATGTTTTTGGCGCTGTTGTCGGGAGTGAATTAGTTACATTTTTTATTCTTTGTATTCAATACTATTGTTTTTGCTTTTAAGAATTTGAGCCTTTAATGTTTCCCTATAATCTGATGCCACGATAGGTCGTTTAGCTATTGTATGCACAAGTCGTTACGCCCAATTTACAATGGATATCCTAAATCTGAAAGACACTCAGGGAAATAAGAAGATATCAACTTACTGGACACATACCAGGAGATCTTATTATTGTTAATTTGGTAGAATTAGGAGACCTAGAACAACCAGTGCAATCAGACAGAGAAGAGGAGGCAATCCGTGTCATGGCTGATAAAAAAATTATTGGTATTACCAATGATAGTGCCCGTAGCATTAAAGACTATGTAGTTTTTTTATCCGAATGCTATGAGCATTGGTATTATCTTGCTAGAAATCACTACAGCTTGGTTTGAATTCAAGCCTATGATGTTTCAGATGTTGCAAACCCTTGGCCAGTACTCAGGCTCTCCTAATAAAGACCCTCATTTTCACTTAAGACAATTCTTGGATGTTGCTACTAATTTCAAGATTCCTGGCGTGACTGGTGATGTCTTTCGATTGAGACTTTTTCCTTACTCTCTAAGGGATAGATCCAAGAGTTGGTTAAATTCCTTGGAGCCTAATTCCCTTGCCACATGGAATGATCTAGCTGAGAAGATCTTAGCTAAGTACTTTCCTCCTTCCAAGAATGAAAAAATGAGAAATGAAATTACTTCATTTAGGCAAGGAGATGAAGAGTCTTTATTCTATGCTTGGGAAAGATTTAAAGAGTTTCTTAGACAATGCCCTCACCATGGCATGCACGTCTGTATTCAACTTGAAACTTTCTACAATGGGTTGATTCCTTCTTCAAGGAACATGTTTGATTCCTCAAGTGGGGGAGCTCTTTTGTCTAGGTCGTATGAAGAAGGATATATATTGATTAAGAGTATCACAACCAACACTTGTCAATGGCCAGTTACAAGAGCCACTGTTAATTCTACTCAAAAGAAACCTATTGGAGTTCATGAAGTCACTAATACAACAACTATTGTTGCTCAAGTGACGTAAATTCTCCAAATGATGAAAAATATGATGACTCCAAAAGTGGCTAAGCCTGAGCCAGTGAAGGTGGTTAGTGATACGTCTGCAGTTGCATGTGTTTATTGTGGAGGTGCTCATTTTTTTGAGGAATACCCTGCAAATCCTATTTTAGTCAACTATGTTGGCAACAATTACAATAGAAATAATAACCCATGCAACAACACATACAACCCAGCATGGCGCAACCATCCTAATTTCTCATGGAATAATACTCAAGGTCAGCCGAAACTTCAATCCACTCAAGCAAATCAAGCACCACAAGTTCCACCTGGATTTGTTGCACCTATAGTGTGGAAAATCAAGGCAACAACCAACTGGAAAATATTTTGAAGTCCTTCATTTAAGATACCAAAAATCAGTTTCAAGCACGAGGAATGAGCATAAAAAATCTTGAGAACCAAGTGGGGAAAATTGCTACTGCTTTGACCTCAAGGACCATTGGTACACTCCCAAGCTCTATTAAAGCTCCAACCACTCCTTATGAAGTGAAGAATGTTGATACATGTCAACTATAAAGCTTAGGAGTGGAAAGGAATGTGAAGGATTCTCTCCTACGAACACTTAGACAAGTGAAGTCTTGCATGAGCAGGACAATGTTGAAGAAAAATAAGAATCCAGTGGGAATCATCCTCGTCTTGACATCATGAATAGAATACTAATACAAATGTTAAAGGCATGACTCCCAACTCAAGAAAGCAACCTGAAGTTGTTCCTGAGCTAGACAAAGCCCATAAGTTTGTTCAAGAGAGACCACCACCTCTTTTTCCCCAAAGGATTAGGAAGGAAAAAGAAGAGAAACAATTTGGCAAGTTCATGGAGATTTTGAAGCAATTTCGCATCAACATACCATTGATTAAATCCATTCAACAAATGTCAAATTACTCCAAGTTCATGAATGATGTTCTCACTAAAAAGAAAATAGTGGGAGAATTTGCAATTGTTGCACTCACTCAAGAGTGTAGCCAATTGGTTTAAGGTAAGCTCCCTCTTGTTGAACCCCACAATTTTCCTTCTTCTTTTTAAACTAATTGGCTTATATTTCATCTAAGCATGCATATTCATTCATTTGAGATGGGATCAAGATGTTTTTATATTATGGTTTTCTTTAAGTAACAGAAGATGGTTGAATTGTCAAGCAGTACAAGAGGATCTAATATCCTCATTATTTTGGTCAATCAAGCTACAAAGGCTTCTCATGCCTTAAGACATCCCAATGTGTCC
Organism: Vicia faba; assembly: GCA_948472305.1. NCBI lineage: Eukaryota > Viridiplantae > Streptophyta > Magnoliopsida > Fabales > Fabaceae > Vicia > Vicia faba. The sequence continues at coordinate 114,417 of CATIWC010000393.1, forward strand.
ATCAGGTCATCAGATGTTTGAGTTTGATAAAGATTTGGAGTGAATCTCATTCTTCCTATCCATCTCCTAGAATTAGGGTTTTGATTAATTGATGTGTGTGACACTCTATGTGAGTAATATTATTGAAGCATTATTATCTTATCATCATACGAGATGTCTTTGTTTAAGATATTGTCCATCGTACCCAGAGAAGTTAGGGTTTTTAGGTTGTACACTCATCTCTTAGCATTTTGACATAAAACTAGGGTTTTGGTCAAAGTCATTTTATTTTTGACTTTTTGAGCAAAACTTTATTCCATGGTATTCTACATGTTCTTAATCATCTATGGATGGAAAATTGGCCAGCAATTTTGATAACGAGATGTTCAATTGCCCAAATGATTGTGAATCAATTGATTTGAGGGAAAAGTCAATTGTGCAAACTAAAAGTCAACTTTTAACTTTTTGAGGTCAACATCATGTTTAAAAGTCAAATGCAGTCAATATTTTGGATTTGATCAAGAAATACCAAGAGAATCAATAAAAATTAAGAATTGTGAGAAGTTGCTTAATTTGGAAATTTATGGTTTTGAAACTTACTATTTTTTGTAAGTTTACAAATTTGGTTCAGCTTCATGTACTCATTTTCATGTCCAGATTACCCTATATTTAAAGCTTCAATTCAATTTGTTTTCAACAACAATGATGTTCATCTTTCTCCAATATTTCCAACCATGCCTAGAACATTTCAATTGGATCAAAGTTGGATGAGTTATAGTGGCTTAAAGTTGGACATTTTAAACTTGTGAATTTCAACACTTAGTGAAATTTCACTAAGTTCTTTTGGTCAGATTCATGCACTTGATTTCGTGACCATTTATCTCCATGCTCAAGGCTCCATTTCCGTCCAACTTCAACATAAAAATTGTTCCTCTCATTTCAGGCTTTCCATACATCAAAATTTCATCCATTTTGGTTCACAAAATCTCAAGTTACTGTGACTAGAAGTGAGGCATTCAAGTTTGTAATTTTGTTAAACACTTAGTAAAAATAGGGTGTGTCCAAGATCAGTGTCAAATGTGTGATTTTATGCTCAGATTCAAGCACCATCTAAGCATCATTTGTTGATGACATCAACACAAAATATAAAGATCAATCTTTGTTCTACAACTTTGCTTCAGAAAGTTTCTCAAAAGAATCTCTAAATTTCAAGATATAGTCATGGGAAGTAGATGACACAAAACTGAAACACTTGCTAGCACTTGGAGAATTTCGTGCATACTGACCATGCAAGTCATACAAAAAAATTTCATGGCTTTTTTAAAGATCCTCCTAAGCATCTATTCAAATATCTCTCATTTCGATAAAGCTCAAGTTTGTTCCAAATGATGGAGAAATGAGAGAGATAAAGAGTTAAGATTGGATAGGCTCAAGACGTTTTTCCTCACAACAGAATTTGACCAAATTATAATTTTATGCCTATAATGCTTAATTTACTGCAACTTTTTTTGTGTACACTCCCTCTACACGCATACCACCCCTTTTACTACTCAAAATGAACAAACACATGCATCAAGCATGCATGCATGATTTCAAAAAATCACCAAATAAGGCAAGTTTGGAAATTTGATACAACTTTCATTTCTCTCTCTCATGTGACCTCATTTTATCACACCTCACTCACACCCTTTACATGCTCCAAAACGCAAGTAAAACATGACTATATACACACTAAATGCAACACTAACCACACACTCCTCTCACTTGAATTTTTTTGCTTTCACTATTTTGCCCTAAAACAAAGTTTTCTCTCTACTCTACTCATTCTATATATCACTCTTTTCATCCTCATTCTCCACACACGCACTAAAGAGAGAGAAATGGGTTTGAGCTCACATTCTTCATTCAAGAAATAGCTATCATATTCTGATTTTCTTCCAAGCTTGCTTCACTTTATTGCCTCATTTTCATTTGATTTGGAGCTTAAAGGATTATTCTCTGGGTTTCTGAAGTTTAAGGTGTGAAAGAATCAGTGGATTTATTACAGCAGGTAAGAGCTCTATAACTTCTCTCATGCTTGCATCCATATATTCAAACATTTTATGATTATATAGACATGTTCATATGCATATAGCTGGCCATACATTAGGTATGATGTGGATATGTTTGTGCATTTGAGTTTGTATGCATCACAGAAATTTCTGTGCAAAAGATATGAATCTGTGACTTTAAGTTTGATTATCTCCATGATATGGTGCTTGTTTTTTTTATTTAGTCTATGCTATGTTCTTCTATGCATTGAGCACTACAACTTTGGTGTTTATATTTTTTATTTTGGTTGAGAATCGAAGGAGATATGTTGATCTGAATACAAGCTCATGAACACAAGCTAGGGTTTTGTTTTCTGGTTTTTACATGGTTTGAGGGAAAGATATGAAGCGTGATTGGTCCATGGGTGTGGTGACTTGGTTAACCAGGGGCCCAAGGCTATGTGGCTTTCTCTCTCTCTTATTTTCATATTTTATTTTGTTCTTCATTTTCTTCTTAATTTTACCATTTTCTTTGATTTTACTTTCATAGTTTTAATTTCAAAAAATTTCTCAAATAATTATATAGTATATTTTAATGGTCTATTTTATTATCATATTTTTATTTTATTTTTAAAAATTGTGTGACACATTAATTAAATCAATTAATTAAATGTGTCATTTCTTTTGAAAATTTTGTTCATGTCTTATTCTAATTTTATTTTTAATACTCCCTATATCTTAAAAATTCCAAAACAATTCTACAAAGTACTTTGATGAGTCTAATTTCATAAAATAGTTTTTATTTTATTTTTAAAATTTTCGTGACACGTTAATTAAATTAATTGATTAAATGTATCACTTTCTTTGAAATTTTTGTTCATATTCTATTTTGATTTTATTTTTAATGATTTCTTAATCTAAAAATTATGAAAAAATATGTTTGAGGTTATTTTATGTCTTGATGTCTTTAAAATAATTTTTTACTTAATTTTATCTCTTGATTTTATATTTCTCACAAATTTATTTGCTTAAGGTATCTAGTTTGCTAACTTTTGAACCTAGTCTTGATCTTTTATTTTTGTTTTCCACTTTCCTTCAAATATAAAATTAATAAAGGATTTGTTTCTGACTTGTGAGTGTTGGGAGATCATGTCCATGATTTTTTTTTGGTTTTTAACTTCACTTTGCTATTTTTGTTTGATTTAATTTGAAAATGTATCTATTGGTGTTTACCTTGATGGTAAGGGTTTTAATTAAGTATGTGTGATTGTGTTTTGGTGCCAACTTCTGGTCACATTATAGGTCCATGTATGTTTTATTATTACATTAATTTGGTTTTAATTTTTGGACTTATGAAAGCCATTATTTGATTCCATATTTGAATGCCTAATGTGATCCTTTCCTTGTGGAACCCTAATTGTTGTTTTGAGTTAATTATCGGGCTTCCTTGGGGTATTGATCCAATATTGAGGGATGATAAGTTAAATAATAATCCCTTTAGGATTTTATAATCACTTGACCTCATTATATCAATCTTTCTCTTCACTTTCTATCTTGAACTTGTTACCTTGTCTAGTTTGTGTTGTTTGCTTGAGATACAAGGAATACACTTAGTGCAATCTTAAAGGATAAAATTCCTTATTATTTCTCTTATTCTCATAACATGTTTAGATCCTTAAGTTCACTTTGTTCAACCATTCAAGTACTCTAACATGGTTTTGTTACTTGTTTCAATATTTGAATCTTTTATCCATCTTTGAGACCTTTTGGAATGCAATTGTGCATTTCCTCTTTGATAATCATGAGTATAATTTGATGTGAGTATTTTGAGGTTAATTATTATATTGGATTATATCTCTCCTTATCTTTCTTCTTTGTTTTTTTATTAACATTCAATTGTTAACTCATAATGATGACAAGTTAGGAGCTATATTCCTCTCTTCCTTTGAGCTAGTTTTTTATTGTTAATTGGTGAAACTCTTAGGGTTTGTGATCCAACTTTTATGCTTGAATATTGAACTCATATTATCTTTTCACCTTAATTCTGGACACTTCTATGATCCTTTTGGTTAATCATTCATTTTCTAATCAACACGGTGACACTTTAGAAGGTGTGTTCCTTTTGATCTTATATCCAACATATAATCAATCACATATTGAGCCTAATTTATATTGACTTTTTTTTCCTATTATATAGATGGTTTATACATCTGTTTGGGTGAAGATAGAAAATTTTCCTAACCTAGGGAAGAGGATATGGGTTATCACATAGTAGGTCATCCTACTTTCAGAGATAATGTATTTGGATGTGAGTGGATAACATATGTGAGATGGAGGGTTTCTCATAAGGAAGGATGCAGTCGAAGCATACTTGTATATATTTGCTTTATCTCCAAGTTCAGGAAGTCTGTCTTCATAGGCAAGGTTTAGCAACTTTCCAAATTCTTCCACTGTAAGGTTTATTCTATGATTTCTTACTTCACTATGAAGTATTCCATCAGTTAGACGAAGATTTGAGAAAAATATTTTCACAAGAATGGTGTAAACCTTTTCATAGGGTATGCATATGAAATTGGTAAGGTTGAGTGCTTCAATGTTTTTGAAGAATTTGCATTCTTTGAATTCTTCTGGAGATTAAGTATGAATTCTCATGATAATTTGATTTGCAAATTGTGAAAAATATATGATCGCATTTTTTTTAGTTATGAATTCAACAATGACAGGGTTGGAGGTGAAGTTTAGCTTTTTAGGATTCATGATGAACTTTGAGAGTAATCCTACTAGTGTGCATAGAGAAGAAAAGTGTGGGATGCAAGTGAAAGGAATAATGCAATACTTGTTTATAGTGATACCTTATAGGCTTTTTAGTGCGTGGATTGAGAGAATTTGATTAGCAGATAATGTTGTCCAAAAATCAGATCAAAACTTTCCTTTTCTGGTCCTGCTAATCGTTTGGGTTTCCTTTTAATCGATTAGCTTTGTCAAAATTTCTGTTATGGAGGAGATCTTCATAATTGTTGAGATTCCTTTTGCTTGGAGCCCAACATAGACTTTGATTTGTTCTGAAAATATATTGTTGTATATTTTCTAATTGTTTAGCATAATATGTTAATCGATTAGTTTTTATCTTTTCAGTGTATTTGCACTAGTTGGGCCTTGTGTTTGGTTCTCCATCTATATGTACCCGTATTTCTCTTTGTTTGCACCTCCAATTCTTTCTTTTTAGTCCCTTTTTTGCTAAAAATTCTTGAACAAAACTTATTTTATGGGTTAGAGATATCTAATTTTAAAATAAATAATTTATTTAAAGCATAAACAAAGTAAAAAAAATTATTTTAATGGGTTAATCAAATTTAGCTGATTCTTTCAACCTTAAAATAATTTTACCTTTCTCAAGAAATAATTCTTGATAAATATTTTCCATGTGGGATGAGCACCTTACGGTGTATTCTTCTCATCTCATCATTGGATGAGAGAGTAGGTAAACAAAAGAGCACATATGTCCACTGCAGACCTCCAACTGACCATTTCTGATCTTGAGGCTTCTCTAAATTATTTTGCTTTGATCATAATGTTTTGAAATCTATCATCATCGTACATCAGTGGGATCAAAGACTTTAATACAAATGATTTGTAAATAATTACTTAGTCTCAAAGATATAAAGAAATCATGCAAAATAAACAAATATGGTTTTTCCGCATAGTAAGTATTGAAAACTTCCATTTTCTAAGATTTCAGTTTTTCTGATCCCAATATCTCATCTTCCTTGTTGCCTTTGTGTATATTTCTTCTTATTTGTTTGAAGATGATCTCTTCATGATTATCCCCAAGGTTGATGTTTAATTCCTCTTCTTTGTTATGATGTTTGAAGAAATTTCTTCATCTTCTCTATCGTTCTTTGAGCAAGAAGATATTTTGTCTGTTGTTGATCTTTCAACTACTGAGTAATGTCTTATAAGGATTAAAATCAGTTTCATAGGAGCAATATGAGAATAATGATCGGACTTGTTTATCTTTGATTCAACTCGTTCATCTTCTTTATGATTTCCTTCTTTCCCGAAATTTATGAAAACTTTCATCTATAGATTTATGAGTTGAATTGATTTACCAAGTCTTAATTCTTAGACGTTTGTTAGAAATCTAGAAAACATCTAAGGTAATATCTACTTTTTGCCTTGTGTGTTCATTTTCTCTTGTTGGATATTTTGAAGAAACTTCATATTTCCTTTCTAGAATTCCCACATTTCCTTGGCGGTTGAGTACTTATGAGTGATGAAGAGTTCACAAAAATACTGTTATAAAGCTTTTGTTTCAAATTTAAACATTTTCTTATTTGGTCAAGGAAAAGGATTTTTCCATAACTTAACCATTATTTAATTAGTAGGATGAACCAGACCATCAACTATTATTTTCAAAAAAGATTTTTAAAATTTGATAGAAAAATGAGTGGTTGTTATTTCAAAAGTGGCGGTGGAGAGTTTGGAAAAAAAAACTTGTGTAGGAATTCATCTTCCTTCTGAGACAATTACTCCTTTAAAAAGGAGTTAGGCTCTGATGTCACTTGTTAGACTTGAGACTTCACACTCAAGAGGGGGGGGGGGGGGGGGGGGGGGGGGGGGAATTGTGTGGTTTGACAAAACATGGGTTTTGAAAAACTTTTGACAATTTAACCAGAGATTGAAAAATGTTTTCTAAGTCTAAGAAATGGAAAGTAAATAATAAAATAAAGTGTGGAAATTAAAGAGTTGAGGGAAGAATAAGAACACCAAGGTTTATACAGATTTAGTAAAAAAAACGAATTAGTCCATTAATAACATCCTTGGTAAACTTATACAATGCTACCCTTTCAGATTTACAATAAACATCTCACTCATAAATGGAACTTTCATCACAAAATCACTTGGCTATAAGAACTAGTGAAAGAAAGTAAAAATAAATTTTTAGAGAGAGAGAGAGAGAGGGTGTTAATACACAATTCGTGTTCTGGATTATTTGAAACAAGAAACAAGAAACAAGGCCTCTATTTATAGGCAACAAGAATACCCAAAACAAAAATATCATTTAATGAATTTGACTATTGTCTAATCAATTGGACTTTTGATCTAATCGATTAGATATTAAAAATATAGTCATTGCTGGTTATTTAAAAGGAAAGAGGATATTCCTAGTCGTTGTACATCGTTAAGATGTTGTCTAAATAACTTGGGCTTACGTTTGAGTTGTGCTAATCAATTGACATAAAGGTCTAATCAATTAGATTAGTCAAATATTTCCCTTTAGCTATTTCCACCACTCCTAATTCATTTGGTACAACTTAAGGACACTTTTAAAAAGGTTTTCTCTTTTTTAAGGTATTTAAAAAAAAGGTTTTAGTGTGTGTGTGTGTGTATGCTTATAGCCATATACTTTTACGAAAAAGCCCTTTTGCTTTTTATAAAAGGTCACTCACTTACTAAATTAGGAGTTTAACTCCTTCTACAAGCTTTTTGTCAGATACCATCTTCAGTGTTGACACTACTTTAGTTCTCTTGAGGCTTTAGATAATTTCTCTTGGTTTGCCTTCTTCTTTGAATAGTCAAGTTTATAAAACCTTTACATTCATGGTTTGCATATTTAACCGCTTAAGTGCTCTTTGACTTATCCTTTGTTGTACTCTTATCATGATGAATTCTTCTTAGTATTTTACTTTATACTTGTCATCATCAAAAGAAAAACCTATTACCTGCAAAATAAGGTTCCACAAATGAAAGGAATAAATTCAAGTTGTTTAAGACTTTGTCGATTATCTCTTGGATTATGTTCTTTGCATACTTAACGATGCCTACTTGATGATTGTAAATTGGGTTTGAATGTAATTTTTTGAGTTGTATCTTTTTGGATTTCGTCTCTATAATTTTAGGAGTTTACTATTTATGACCCTGTAATGGTTAGTTAATGAATAAAGTTGAAGATTTTGCAAGAATTACAGAACCCGTCTAGTTGAAATTGCATAATCTTAAGTATAGAATGCACAAATTAGATTCAAAGGTGTCTACTTAAAGGATGTAAAGTGTTTGAATGTAATAATCAAATGTTAGTCTCTATTTGGTTATCGTACTTATCAAGTTGAGATTTTTTTTATTTTCGTCCTTGTATCTTAATGAATTATCTTAATGAATGAAGATCAAGATTTTGTAAGAATTGCACAACTTGTTTAATACAAATTAATTAATTTTTTTAGTTAGAAATTCACAAATTTAACTTGCCTTACATAACCAAAATGCATATAACCAAAAGGCACATGAGCTTGTTTCCAATACGTATGAACTTGTCCCAAATACATAACAAATAGGTTTCAAATTACATAACAAAAATATCTCAAAATGCATTTAAAATTATCGCAAAATACATAACCAATTGTCCTAACTACATCACTAAGATGCTTCATGTCTACAAAGTCAAAGCTTGTGTTGGATCACTTCCTTCTCCCTTAAGGTTTTTGCGTTTCAGAACCCTTGTTCTATCACTTCTCCTCACTTCCTTTAAGCTCAATTTTCTTGTAACCTTTGGTTGGATTTTCTTTTTCTACATAACAAAACACACATGCATCAGGGGAAAACTTATGTGCAGAAAGTTGCAAAAACTCAAATGGTTTAAGAGCTGCATAAGTTGCAGAAACAAGTACATTAAGTTCAACAGGTGCGGACAAAATGTAATCAGGTGCAGAAAGAGTTATATCAGAATCATGTGTAGAGAGAGTAGTAGGAACATGTGCAGGTGTTTCACTATGAACAATTTCATATGTAACATCATTCACATTTGGTTGAGGTTGTGTTGTCTCAAATGCTACTTCAAGATCTACAACAAGAATTTGAAAACCGAGAACAATATCAGTTCGTACTTGTGTTAAAATACCATAAACATGTGGTTCTTGTGTTGTAATTACATATGCAATAGATGCTTGTGATGAATTACCATAAACACATGGTTCTTGAGTTGAAGTACCATATGCAATTGGTGCTTGTGTTGAATTACCAGATGCATTTGGAGCTAGATTTTTCTTTGGTTTTCTCCAGAAAAAAAAACAATTAATATCATTAAGTCAATAACATTAATAAATGATGCAAATTATGACCATGTATACCTTTATTTTTTTTAACTTCAAGGTTAACCATAACACTAGTGAAGCTTCTTGCATTATGGCCATGTATACCACAGTTTATGCAACAATAACTTTTCTATGTCCTTTTATTATAGAGTTATCATTTGGTTACCTCCTCCTCAATTTATTTGACCTTTCAAGTACACTTTTGTTTGTTAAAGGTAGAATTTCTTAAATGTTACCCTCTGGCCACGTGTCTTGTCAATTAATATGATTTACATTAAAACTATAACATGTAATATAAGTATCCTTGGAGTAATAATCATCCATAAATTCTTTAGGGCGTTGGTTCTTAAACCCTAATGCAACTACTGCATGTCTACAAGAGATGTCTACTAGTTTTTAATAATTACAAGTACATATTCATTTTGAAGTGTCAACAATGAAACTATACATGGTATGCATATGTTCAACTTGCCATACTGTTTCACCAGACCATTTTAGAATGTAATTACCTCCGTTTTCAACTTCCTTATCTAACCTAATCTTAAATCTAGGAACTATTTTATGTTGCCACCCATCAAGCGTTTCTCTTAAACTAACATTCATATTCATCAAGTAATTTCTTATCCATACACACGGTGTTAAGATTGGTTTATCTTTTCCAACTAATAATGTGTTATTAAATGCTTCAGACACGATATTCATAAGTACATCATCACATTTGGAATAAAAATAAAATGCATGCTTATACCATACTATGGCAGGTATTTTGGACAACCACTCCCAAGCACTCACATTAGTAGCCTTCAATTCTTTCATCTTAGCATTCTAAGATTGAATATATATTGCTTTAGTAGCTCTCATCGTCAAGTTCTTAATATGTGTACCTCTCCCAAATTTCTTTTTGAAATTGGCATATAAATGCTTGAGACGGAGCATATACTCAACCTTATCAAACATTTCTTCAAATACATGGATTAATCCCAACAAATCAAGAAGAACGTGAAAAGAAATTTCATTTTGTACAGTTACAAGGATCAAATCCAAAATACACGTCAATTACAAGGATCACTTCCAAAATTAATATCGGTTACAGGGATAGTTTCAAAGTACATATCAGTTACATGGTTCAATTTCAAAATTAATAACAGTAATGAAATTTTTTTAAAATGTCTTTGTTGGCCAGAAATGAAAACTCGTCTTTTTTCTTGACCAATTTCCTCAAATAGTGAATTAAGGAACCACCCCCACGACTCATTTAATAATAAGAAAAGCCCATTCGTACTTGATCTTAAGATGATATCCATCAACTCCTGTAAATGGCTTGCAAGATGTTGTGAAGTCATTCTTAAGTCTATCAAAGCAAAAAACAAAAACTACCAAACTTTGGTAGTAATGTTTCTTCAACCTTTTCCACGTTAATCTTACAAGTGTTCCCATAATTTTCACCCCTTAACTGTGTAGGGTACCTCCACAACAAGTTATATTACTTTGTTGCATCATCTTCAACCAAAACGTTTGCAATTTGTTTGGCCTTCCATGACCTATTCATAGTTATTCCAATAAAATAATTACTCTTAATTTTTGAAAACAATATCACAAACTTAACACCACCCGAAGATGTCATCCTAGTCGCCACAATCTTAGCTACCCACTTGGAATTTGCTGACCTAGTATTCAATACCCTAGAACATGTGTGAGTTTCAAACCATTTCTTTATTCTATATGTTTTCTTATTCCAAACTTTACTTACAAGTGCCAAAACCCCACACTTGTCGATGCAAATTACCCTAGTTCCAACTTTGTCCTTTTTCACAAATTTTATCTCTCTCCCATTCAAGATTGGCCATTCAGTAATTGCTTCTTTAGATTCATCAAGTGATACAAATTCTAATCCCACTTTGAATTTATAATTCTTGTCTGACTCGACCACCCTAAACTTATTATACTTTGGTTGCTTCTCATTATCTGAAGCACAAGAGTCACTGCTACTAAGCTTGTCACTAGCATAATTAATCTTCATCTCATTATTCACACAACTAGATGAACCTACATTATCAACATCATTCACAAATTTCTTTGGAGTGTACCTGTGCTTGTTTGCAACATATTTTACCCTATATTTTTTTGTCATTGACATCACATTCTTTACCAATTATGTCAAAGCCATCATCCAACCCAAGAGCCCTCTCATCCTTATTATCATCAAATGTTAATTCCATCATCACCTTGTTCATATTCTTCGATATTAATTCCAATTATGCCTTTAACGGAATGATTAACATATAAGTGCACTACACATTTTATTTCAGTGACATATTTATAAACCTCACCAACATATTTATAATTGACCATTCTTTTGTATTTTTCCTCATCATTTTTATACCATCATAACCTATATTTTGAATGGTCAAGATCACTAATCTCTTTCATTATACTAGTAGCTTCAAAAAAGCTCTACATATTATGATCTATGTCATTTACTGCATGTCCGTGTCCCCCTTTATAATAGAATACAACCCTTAACAAATTTACCCTCATAATGAAAAATTTAAACTAAAACACATCCCTATAAATTTCACCTATGATTTTGTTCTGGACTGGGCTTGCCCATGGCCCAAATCACCAGTAAAGCCCAATCCAAACCGTGCCACGTGCTATGTTGGGAACCAGACCCCCCGAGCATACCCCAGTCACGGGCGGTAGGACTAATACGACTATGCTCGCCGCTGCCCGCGACGAGAGGCGCCCCCGACCAAGGACATCCCAACCCGAGCCTTGCTCGAGCATCCTCCCCGTAGGGTATACTCTCAGCCCCTCCGGATGTTTCGGAGTCCTTAGAGTTCCGGGAAGATCACGTCTTCATTCTTCCTTATTCTTCGCAAAGCATCATCCAGGCAGGGAACCACGTGCAGGTCCCCACTACTCACGTAGAACCTGGCAGTCCCTTTGTTGGGCCGATTTTGGTCGGCCCAATAAAGGGACCTTGGCCCAGCGCTGGGGGCTATAAATACCCTCTATTTCCAGAGGGTCAGGTATTCATTCATTACGCACCTATATATAATTCACCTACTCATTCCGTCTCTTACTTTATCATCGGAGTGTCTTGCAGGTACCCCCTTCCATCTCTTTCAAATCCAGTCCGAACCAGTTGTGACGGTCCAACTCTGATCAGGTACGATCAGTGGCACCGTTTGTGGGAAACTAAGCTTCCCCGTCTTACAAATTCATGAAGACAAAAGCTAAAACCATCATCGACCGCCATGGCTGACCAGATTCAAGACAACCAGAACGCCCATGTTGTCGAAGCTAACAACAACCTCGCCGACAAAAACGGTGGCCCCAACAACGCCGGCAACCCCGACCATGATATACTCCCCGGGGGAACCATCCCCGGGCCCTCTAACTACCGGGACGAAGCCACGACTTCTTCTTCCTCAGTCCCTCCTAGGCTCGAAGAAGACAATCCAGTTCCCCCCAATTATCTAGCTGCCCAATTCCATGAGATTCTTGTCCCCACCAGGGCAGACGCCACGACCAGGGCACTGTTCGCATCAATCAACCAGGCCAACCACCTCATCTTTGCCTAAGGGGAAAGACTTAGAGTGCTAGAGGAGGACAGAAGGCCCCCGAGGAGACACAGGAGGCCTCAATCCCCACCTCCTCGAAGAATGGAGGAACGTCCCCGATCTCCCCCACGGGCACAGGACCGCGACATCTCCCGAAGCCCGTCGCCCCGACCACAAGGGCGGTGACCCGCCTTGGAGAGAGAACCAATCATCGAAGCCGGAAGGCGCGACCAGGACTCTTCACGTCAAGAACGAATGCATCCCGGAGACAGACACAGAGGAATATATCAACAGACACATCGCTCGAGGAACGTCCAGCACGACCAGGGCCATCGTGACCGATAATACATCAGGTCCTCATCCCTTTCCCCGAAACAAAGTGATAAGGACGACCCCCGCGGTCCCCTATCACAAGCTATCATGGAGGCGCCCATTCCCCCGAGCACTGAGAAGCCTCTTGTTGTACCCCAAAATTTGCCCTCGTATTTTTCCACAAGAAATCACAGCTTCAGGCTTTTCCTGATTTTTCAGACTGGCTCAAGAATCGGTCAAACAGACTTTTCTCGTCAGTCAGACAAAATTAGGGTTTTCATTGATTTTCATGGCTCTGGAACAATTCAAACAGTTTGCTTAGGGTTTGGTTGATTTTGGCTCAGCTTTGATCAGGCGAACGCTTCTTTGGCATTTGATCAGGAACTAGGGTTTTTGTGCGCGCATTCTCAGAAAGAATTAATCCCACAGTGCTTTTCAAGTTATTCCGAGATATGGACTGAGGCATTTGGATTGAGTTTGCAATGTTTGACTAAATCAGTGAAAAGAGTCATTTGGATTGAGTTTGCAGTGTTTGATTGAATCATTAAGAGAAAAGACATTTGGGTAGTTGTTGTGATTGACTGTGCTTTGCTTTGGATTTTTGAAGCGCCAGGTTTATTAATTGATCGATGCTAAAACCACAATGTTTATTTAATTTTTTATTTATTCTAAGTTAAGATAATTGGAATTTATTTCCATTTATTATAATTTAAGAATTATAAATAATAAAATAAATAATTGAAAGAAGAAAAGGAATTAACTGATAAAAAAATGGATTTTATTCATATTTTAATTATTCGTTACAATTGTTGTTTGAATACAGTATTTATTTACAAAGTATTCATAATAATAAATGTTTACAAATAATTAAATTTGGAATAAAACTATCCTAATTTTTCTAAGTTTCCTAGTCTTCATATTCTATCCAATGCTTCTTTGTCGCTCAATTATTTTTCATCTGCAAAATAAAGAAAGAAGAAAAAAGTCAAATGCAGTCAAAATAATTGAAAGGCAAACAGTTAATTTGGGCTCATCATTAAAGGCAACTGGCCGGAATCAGTTCGCCCTCTCTGCAAATCACGAGATTTCTCCCGGTTCACAGAGAGGGATGAAAAATGCTTGCAACAAAAGTATTGAAATGCACAAAAGTTTTAATTGCACAAATTCAAATTTGTCAAAGCTGCATAATTTCAAAAGTCTCAAACAACATGAGCAAGTACAAAATCCAAAGGTAAACTGAACTAGAACTACAAAGTCCAAACTGAGTTCCAATGTCAAACTAAACCAAAAGCTGTCCAAAAGGCTATTCAGATACAAGTACAAAATGCTGTCAAAAGAAGATATAGAAAGATATCAAGAAGACATAAAGTATGTAGAGAAAACATGTATTGCAAGCAAGCAAGTTTCAATGTCATCATTTTCTAAGCCAGTGCCTTTTCAGGATAAGGACAATATAAGCAATATAAAATGCTTAAAAAAAACTATCAAAGAGAGAGGAGAGAGAGTAACAGGAGATAGGCTTACAGGTTTAGGCATGAGGACAAGATATATAAAAACAAAACTGCAATAAAACAGTAGAGCAGAAGGCAGAGATATTTAAAAAATCAGAATACAAACAAAACTGTCAAGAAAAAGAAACAGAACTGCCTATCCACACTTAAACCCTCAACCTGTTTGAGGCATATAACACAAAGCCTTGGTTCTAAACCTGTGATGGCCTAAAAAACACAAACCAGTCCATCAAACCTTAAGCATAAAAAACATAAACTCACCAAAGCCTTTGTTCAAAAAACCGGTAAGCTCACCAAAAGCCATAGCCTCAATCAAAGCAAAACTTGCCTGAAGCTTTCAACCAAGCAAAAGAAGCTAAAACCCTGTCCAAGCCTTACTGAACTGTCACGCCTCAACCTGTTTGAAGCCTGTAAGCACAAAAAGCCATAGGCCAAACCTGCACTAAACCTGAAGTTGGTAAACCAGAATATCAAGCTTCAAGCCTTACTGGTTCCAAACCCCAACCTATACAAGCACAACGACCAAAGGCCTCAAGCTGTCTGTCAAAACACAAACAGAAGCCTAAAAGAGCACCCAAGCCTTACCATTCAAACAACCATAACCTGCAAAGCCCTCAACCAAGAGCCGTAGCCACAAACTAAAGCCCAAGCGTTCAAGGCAACGAAAACCCTCAGAAAAATTTCGTCATTGGGTTACCCAACACCATCAAGCTAGAGTACAGAAGCATACAGAAACAGAAGGAGAGGAATAGCATACACTTACACACTTACACGTTTGCAATACACAAATACATTTACTTTACTTTCCACATATACATTTGCTATTCTTATACATTGCTATACATTACATTTTTACATTGCGATCGATTCGATTTGGTTGTAATTATTTAAGTCTCATCCCCATTTGTAAATTTGTACCCCCACTCCCGGATATTTATTTGTAATAGCGTAGACCTTAAATTCATGCAATTTATCGCTTTCAAATATACCATGGTTAGACCTAGGGTTTGCATGTACATAAAATCGAACGCTAGATAACCTAATACAAGACAAATACATGAAATCAATACACAATCACACTTGCACCCCTAGGGTAATCCCACATGTTGCCTTCCAAAATGGGCCATGCTTGCACGTCGAGTTTCTTTGGCAAAACAATTCAAATGATCATAAGTCCCTCGATGACGCTTTCGAAAGTTGCCTAAACGGAATGATCATAGTCCCTTCAAGCAAATTGCCAAAGACACTTGGCACCATTGCATTCATGGTCCATACGATGACCCGCGCCTGTCCCGTTAAACATCCTAAACGCAAGATTGACCACCAAATACAATGGTGGAACAAAATTGTTAAAAAGGGGTTAAAACATAAGAAAAACCTTTGAGTATATTAGGGGTAGACAAAACTCTTAGTTACTTGATCAACTTGCAAAAACACTTGCCTACTTTTCAAAACCACACTCCACAAACACTTTCAAAACAAACTTTCAAAAACATTTGAAACATCTTTTCGAAAAGATACACACCTTTGTAAAACACTCAAACACGAGTCATTACAACGGTTGCCGAAACAAAGGCGTATGTTTCAAAACATTTTCAAAACACACACACACACACACACCACATTTTCAAGCAATCAAAAATCAAGGCAAGTGATCTAAAACCAAGTAACTAAGAGCCCATGGATAACCATGGATGAAAAGGGTGCTAATACCTTCCCTTTTCATAATCTACCCCCCGAACCCACGAAACATCTCAAAAGGTTTTTCCTGTGCTTTTTAACCTTTCCTTTAGGATAAAATAAAAAGTCGGTGGCGACTCTTGCTAAACTAAACAAGTGCGAATACAAACGCGAAACCTCAAGTCAGTTCTCCCACCGTATCACAGAACTGGCGACTCTGCTGGGGAGTTCTTTAAAATTGGGGTTACCTTAGGGTTTAGATCACCTTTACATTCTTGATTTGATTGACTTGATTGCTTTATTCTTTCGGTTCTTTGTTTGGGTTTGTTAAATCCTACACCCGGATTTGGGGCACCTTCTTAGGTAAATAGCAATAAAACTGTGAGGGAATTGTGCGGGGTATACCGACACGGTTGAAGCAGTAAGCTATGTTAGTGTGACATATTTGTGAGTACCGATAACCCTTGAGTTCAATCAAGGAGAGTACGGGGCCGTTGAATGATGTCGTGAAGCACTAACGAACTCTTAGAACCTTAATTGACCATCTTAGCCTTTTTAGGGGTAGTGAGATGACCGACTTTGGTGCAGTCCGAAGTTGGTAGATACTCGATACTACACTCATTGAGGATTGTTTTCTTGGAATATTTTGGTCGCCAGTTAAGTGGCTAAACCAAAACGATGAACACAGAAAACAATCCAATGATATTGAGCTCCTTAGAACCCGGTTTCTATTTTAGGACAGGATGAGCCAACTAACTTCAAGAGGGTACTTACCTACGAACCCCATGCAAGCCTAAACCTAAGGACTTGTTTGCTTTGTGTGAATATGATTACCTTTATATACACTCACGTGCTTTTACATACATGTACATAACATCATGACATCATACCATAGCATTTTTCACTAACCTTTTCAAGGATCTCGAGGGTTTGTTGATGCAGGGTTACGTTGAACCAGACGTCTAACAAAAGAGCCAGAGGTTTCTCCTCTAACAAATGCCATCAAAGATCAAGTACAACAACTTGAATCAGGGGCTATGACCCACTTGACATGGTGAGCTTGATTCTAGTGGAAAGACATCCACCAGTACACAGTTCTCCAATCAAAGATCATATACAACAACTTGAATCAGGGGCTATGACCCACTTGACATGGTGAGCTTGATTCTTGTGGAAAGACATCCACTGGTGCAAAAGTTCTCCAATCAAAGATCGAAGTTCAACCTCTAACGTTTTCTTGTGTTTACCCCAAGAGATCCTTGAAAGCATGCATCCACATATCATGCATTGCATTTTGACAGTTTTTCCTTTTTCAGGTTTCCTTACTCTCATACTGTTTATTTCAGTAAGAGATGGCTCTAGAAAGGACTGTCAAGGATATCCAGGACCAGACTGCTCAGCTGCAGGAAATGTTCTTGAACCTGTCTCTGGGGCAAGAAGAGGTGAAAGCTCTCCTCACAAGGGGCATGGTCCAGGAGAATTCCAGCAATACCAGAAGTGTTCAGTTGGAAGAACTCCAGTTTGAGCTGACTGCCATGAGGATCCAAATGACGGGGCAACTGGTTGGCCAGATGGCTCTTATCCAGGACTTGGCTCAAACACAAGAAGAACTCAGAGTTCTCGTCAACCAACTACTTCGGAACAACCAACTGGGGCAAACATCTGAGGTTGAAGAGCAAGTCACCACTCAACCCCCATCCAATCAAGAAGACAAAGGGAAGGCTTCTCTGCTTGATTCAGGGTCACAAGCCCAGCAACAACCTCGTCAGCGTCAACGGGGTAATCGGTGTAGGAAAAATACGTTGGGAAGACAGTTCACGGAGACTGACATACCGTCATCTCTGATTCTAGAGTGCTTATTGGAGGTCAACCTGACTGCCTTGAGAGATCCTATCCGGAACCCAAATACCTCCGCTCCTAACTATCATCCCGATGCATTTTGTGTTTACCACTCCTATAGCCCGGGACATGACACCGACGACTGTTGGGCCTTAAAGAACAAGATTCAAGATCTGATCGACATTGGAGTGCTGAGGTTCATGCCAGATGGCGAGATGAAGATCTTCCGTTGAGGGGTTCCCCACCTGAAGTGACGAAGCTCAAACTGAAAGACTTTTGCTTCATTTGAATTTTCAAAGTTGTAATTTCTTTTGTTATTCAAACAATTATCTATTGATGTTAAACTCTGTTTCATTAATGCATTGCATATGTTTGTCTTGAATTCATCCATTCGTTTTCACTACTCTTATGCTTTCTTTATGATATTTGACTCTTGATAAAAAGCTGCAAGCCTTTAGAGGGAGGATGACGAAACAATACCATAATCTCATACAGTATGCTTTTGAACAGACCTTGCTGATGATGTACAGGCATTTCTTTCAATTCCCAAACATTGGAGTTATAAGGAAGTTAATCCCTAGTCAACCCCTTCGAGCCAAAGAAGTAGGAGTTTTCTGTTCTAAACAATCAAAACCTTTGATATAAACCTGGGGCAGGGTAGTATCTCAGTTAATTCAAAAGAAAATGCGCATTGAAGTCGCAAACTCTCAGTTCGTAATATAATGAACGACGACAAAGAAAAACATTCCCTTGGAATCAAAAGACAGTGATGGTTCTCTATCATATAGACAGTCATTATCTCTCAAAAAAGAAAAAGCCCACTGAGCCAAAACCTGTAAAGGAGGCTTAAGAAAGCTGGGGCATCCCACTGACTATAATCTCAAAAACGGGAACAGTCAGGCAAAAGTTAGGGATAACAAATCAAAATCAAAATAGAGAGGTCATTACAAATCCTCAACAACATGAAAAATGTTGCAAAAGAAAAAAGGAGATGATGATTGTCTCCTAAATTCAATTGGGGAACCATCACCCAAAAGGTCGTTCCAAACTCAAAATAGAGTGCGACGCATAATTAACTGAGCTTAGGGTTGAAGGACATCACGAAGAGCGGGTGGGTACAAATATACTTTGAGCCGTTTATCCTTTGTTTCTTAAACCGTGAACCAGGCCACGTTACAACCCTTCAAAAGTCCTAATTGAAGCATGGGTTAGTTCGAAAGCATATTGTTACCAAAGGTATCCTGACTCCTATAAGGCTTTGCTCTAAAATCTTGTGTTGATTTGCCTTATGAAAAGTTTTCTGCTAAAAAATGCATTTTTCAAAACTTCAGGACAAACATAAACGTTGCATTGCTTGAATATCACTGCTTGCATTTGACTATTTGGTTGACATCGAAGAAATTTATACAACGAATGTTCGGAGGAACGAAAACTCTCTCAGTGAACAAAATCACTTCAAAAGGATGACACTTCCAACGACAAATCTCCTATCAACAAGGGGCATGACATGGCACCATCCAGTTAACCTGGGGCAGTCTAATCAAGGTTTCAACAGATCTTTCAAAGTTCAGTTAACCTGGGGCAGTCCAGTCAAGGTTTCAACAAATCTCTCAAAAAGTTCAGTGAACTCGGGGCAAGTCTCCTTCATCTTCACTTGGGGCATTCGAATGTCAAAAGTGTTCAACAATTCCTTCATCACCTGTTGGAAGTTACAGTCGTCAAAGACCAAATTCTCACAAAATTCAAGTTATGAAGCCCGGATTTGACCGGATAGTATCTTGATCTCTACAGCATATTGTGAAGACCGGACTACGACCAGATAACAGTGTCAGACTACCGCAAAGCCTGGATTGCGACCAGATAGGGGTATATCTTCAGCACAAGCCGTGAAGCCCAGATTCGACCGGATAACAGCTTAGCAAGTTATTGTGAAGACTGGATTACGACCAGATAGCAATACAAAGTTTCTGTGAAGCCTGGACTACGACCAGACAGCAGTCAAGAATACTACGAAACCTGGATTGCGACCAGATAATGGTATATCTTCAGCACAAGCCGTGAAGCCCGGGTTCGACCGGATAACAACTTAGCAATTTATTATGAAGACTGGATTACGACCAGATAACAGTTAACCCTCAAGAATGAAGACTCTCATCCTTGAAGCCTCAGAAGATTGGTATACTCCTAATTTCTGACCCTGAACAAAATCAAGATCTAGAGATAGTTCAAGATGTGACCCAGAGATGGCGACATTCAGTAACTTATTCCAGATCAACACCACTTGGGGCATTCGAATGTCAAAAGTGTTCAGCAATTCCTTCATCACCTGTTGGAAGATATGGTCCAGATGTGCTCCAGACACGGTTGCCATTCTGTCACCTTTCTTAAGTTCCGGATCAACACCTGTAACAAGCCAGGAAAATATCTGTGAACGACTGATTGTGGATTAACACCTGTAACAAGCCAGGAAATTATCTACATCACCACTTGGGGCATTCGAATGTCAAAAGTGTTAAGCAATTCCTTCATCACCTGTTGGAAGATACGGTCCAGATGTGCTCCAGACACGGTTGCCATTCTGTCACCTTTCTTAAGTTCCGGATCAACACCTATAACAAGCCAGGAAAATATCTGTGAACGACTGATTGTGGATTAACACCTGTAACAAGCCAGGAAATTATCTACATCACCACTTGGGGCATTCGAATGTCAAAAGTGTTCAACAATTCCTTCATCACCTGTCGGAAGATACAGTTTCAGATACGCTCCAGACACGGTAGCCATTCTGTCACTCATTCAGATCCTAGTTACAGTTTCGATATACTCCAGACACGGAAGTCATTCTGCTACTCATACAGATCTCTACTCCAAGATACAGTTTCAGATACGCTCCAGATACGGTAGCCATTCTGTCACTCATTCAGATCCTAGTTACAGTTTCAGATATACTCCAGACACGGAAGTCATTCTGCTACTCATACAGATCTCTACTCCAAGATACAGTTTCAGATACGCTCCAGACACGGTAGCCATTCTGTCACTCATTCAGATCCTAGTTACAGTTTCAAATATACTCCAGACACGGAAGTCATTCTGCTACTCATACAGATCTCAAATCCAAGATATAGTTTCATACGGACTCATCATCAGAAAACCCTACACAGGTTCTTTCTTTCAACTTACGATTCAACACATCTCCAGTTAACTATCCATCCTATCTCCAAATGGCATCTGTAAGCCCATCCCCGAGATCAACACCTGCAGCAATCAGAAGATTCTTGTAATCCCCAGCCAGAGAGTCTTCCAGAAGCTAACTCCCCTCAGAGTCAAGTTTCAATACCCCCAGCGGAGCTAAAACTTCCAACTATCAATCCCCTAGCAGGTTGAAGACTCTCATTCTCAGTATCTCACAGAATATTCGAATATTCTCCAGTGAAGATCTCCTCAAGACAGGAATTCCCCAGTAGTTTGGCATACAACCCAAGCTTCTGATTCCCCAACAGTGGTCCCAGGACTTCTCATTTTCAACGATCATAAGATTCTTTCCCTCCCCTGCAGCAACCAAGGATTGGTTCTCCCCGGCAGCAGTCAAGATTCTTTTATCTTCAGCTATCCAGGATTCATCTATCCTCAGCAAGATAGCTCATCAGCTTACATGCGCATTCATCGCATTCATATCATAAACATTGATATAACATACATTGCATCACGCATCATGACATTGCATACAGCTAACTCTTTACCTTTTCAGGTAAGATCAGTCGACAGACAAAGATCATCATCTTCCGAGATTCATCCAGAGATAGTTCAGAGGTGACCCAGACACGGCAACATTCTGATACTTATTCCAGATTCACTCAGAGATAGTTCAGATGTGACCCAGACACGGCGACATTCTGATACTTATTCCAGATTCACTCAGATGCAGTTTTACACGGACGCATCATCAGGAAACCCTACATCGGTTCCTTCTTCACTTCGAGACTTCTGAAAACAGTTTACGGATTCTTCCCAACACCGGATGTTAATCTATCACTTGTTCAGATGCAACTTCTTTACGGACGCTTCCCAACAACAGATGCTTCTCTATTGCTTATTCAACTTCAACTCTTGAAAACAGTTTACGGATTCTCCAAACACGGATGTCAATCTATTGCTTGCTCAGATCCCCAGTTCAGAGATGTTCCAAAACATGGATACCTTTCTGATACTCGTCCACTCACCAAGAACATGCAGTTCAACAACTTCCAAATGGCATCTTTAAGCCCATTTCCAGATGGCATCTATGAGCCCATCCTCCTCCAGACATTTCCAAATGGCATCTTTAAGCCCATTTCCAGATGGCATCTATAAGCCCATCCTCCTACCAGCAGTCACCAGATGGCATCGTTAAGCCCATCACCAAATTGCATCTGTAAGCCCATTCACCTCCACCATCACATCACCGAGTGCAAATTTTCTGGGCACTCTAGTGTCCAATCTCCTTTTACCCTCGAGTCGCGAAAGGCAAACTTGCCAATCTAACTCTTCAGGTCCAAGAAGATTGAACAGGGGCAACTGTTGTACCCCAAAATTTGCCCTCGTATTTTTCCACAAGAAATCACAGCTTCAGGCTTTTCCTGATTTTTCAGACTGGCTCAAGAATCGGTCAAACAGAATTTTCTCGTCAGTCAGACAAAATTAGGGTTTTCATTGATTTTCATGGCTCTGGAACAATTCAAACAATTTGCTTAGGGTTTGGTTGATTTTGGCTCAGCTTTGATCAGGCGAACGCTTCTTTGGCATTTGATCAGGAACTAGGGTTTTTGTGCGTGCATTCTCAAAGAATTAATCCCACTGTGCTTTTCAAGTTATTCCGAGATATGGACTGAGGCATTTGGATTGAGTTTGCAATGTTTGACTAAATCAGTGAAAAGAGTCATTTGGATTGAGTTTGCAGTGTTTGATTGAATCATTAAGAGAAAAGACATTTGGGCAGTTGTTGTGATTGAGTGTGCTTTGCTTTGGATTTTTGAAGCGCCAAGTTTATTAATTGATCGATGCTAAAACCAAATGTTTATTTAATTGTTTATTTATTCTAAGTTAAGATAATTGGAATTTATTTCCATTTATTATAATTTAAGAATTATAAATAATAAAATAAACAATTGAAAAGAAGAAAAGGAATTAACTGATAAAAAAATGGATTTTATTCATCTTTTAATTATTTGTTACAATTGTTGTTTGAATACAGTATTTATTTACAAAGTATTCATAATAATAAATGTTTACAAATAATTAAATTTGGAATAAAACTATCCTAATTTTTCTAAGTTTCCTAGTCTTCATCTTCTATCCAATGCTCCTTTGTCGCTCAATTATTTTTCATCTGCAAAATAAAGAAAGAAGAAAAAAGTCAAATGCAGTCAAAATAATTGAAAGGCAAACAGTTAATTTGGGCTCATCATTAAAGGCAACTGGCCGGAATCAGTTCGCCCTCTCTGTAAATCACGAGATTTCTCCCGGTTCACAGAGAGGGATGAAAAATGCTTGCAACAAAAGTATTGAAATGCACAAAAGTTTTAATTGCACAAATTCAAATTTGTCAAAGCTGCATAATTTCAAAAGTCTCAAACAGCATGAGCAAGTACAAAATCCAAAGGTAAACTGAACTAGAACTACAAAGTCCAAACTGAGTTCCAATGTCAAACTAAACCAAAAGCTGTCCAAAAGGCTATTCAGATACAAGTACAAAATGCTGTCAAAAGAAGATATGGAAAGATATCAAGAAGACATAAAGTATGCAGAGAAAACATGTATTGCAAGCAAGCAAGTTTCAATGTCATCATTTTCTAAGCCAGTGCCTTTTCAGGATAAGGACAATATAAGCAATATAAAATGCTTTAAAAAAACTGTCAAAGAGAGAGGAGAGAGAGAGTAAGAGGAGATAGGCTTACAGGTTTAGGCATGAGGACAAGATATATAAAAATAAAACTGCAATAAAACAGTAGAGCAGAAGGCAGAGATATTTAAAAAATCAGAATACAAACAAAACTGTCAAGAAAAATAAATAGAACTGCCTATCCATACTTAAACCCTCAACCTGTTTGAGGCATATAACACAAAGCCTTGGTTCTAAACCTGTGATGGCCTAAAAAACACAAACCAGTCCATCAAACCTTAAGCATAAAAAACATAAACTCACCAAAGCCTTTGTTCAAAAAACCGGTAAGCTCACCAAAAGCCATAGCCTCAATCAAAGCAAAACTTGCCTGAAGCTTTCAACCAAGCAAAAGAAGCTAAAACCCTGTCCAAGCCTTACTGAACTGTCACGCCTCAACCTGTTTGAAGCCTGTAAGCACAAAAAGCCATAGGCCAAACCTGCACTAAACCTAAAGTTGGTAAACCAGAATATCAAGCTTCAAGCCTTACTGGTTCCAAACCCCAACCTATACAAGCACAACGACCAAAGGCCTCAAGCTGTCTGTCAAAACACAAACAGAAGCCTAAAAGAGCACCCAAGCCTTACCATTCAAACAACCATAACCTGCAAAGCCCTCAACCAAGAGCCGTAGCCACAAACTAAAGCCCAAGCGTTCAAGGCAACGAAAACCCTTAGAAAAATTTCGTCATTGGGTTACCCAACACCATCAAGCTAGAGTACAGAAGCATACAGAAACAGAAGGAGAGGAATAGCATTCAATATTCAAATACCAACAAAAGAAAAAATCATCATCTCAGAATCAACGAAGGCAACACAAAGAGGCCCTCAGAGGAAGCCTCATCACAGGGCAGGCATCGAGGCAACAAAGAGAAAGAAGATAAAGAAGTTCGTTTTCAGCATGTGTCATTAAGCAACAGAAAAGGAAAAAATACTGAGTACCAGGGAAGTTTCCCCAAAGCTCGCGCATCCTCAAGCCACCGCCCCCACCGTTTTCCTCCGCCTTGGCCATCCTGAGCGCCTCCCAAATCCGATTCCTTCTCCTCCGTCTCCAAGGGTCAAGGTAGCTTTTCTTTCCTTTCCACAACCTCAATAACAAACAATAATAACCACATGAAATCAGAGACAAAATCAGAACTCGAACTAAGCATGCAAAAGAGGAATTAGTAAAAACCCTAATGCGTTAGAGACAAAGATCAAACCTTGCAAACGTCGCTGATTAATCCATGGAGGAAGGAAGACGGAGATGGCACTGGTTGGCCTAGGCAAGGAAGGACGCGTTTCTGATGGCTATGGCGTGAGAAGACGAAGACGTCGAAACGAAGAAGAGCGCCGCGCCTCTGTATCTTTTGCCTAACCCTAATCAAAATGAAAACAAACGTTGAAACCATTTGCAAAACAATTGTTTAGAACTTGGGCCATAACCCATTCTAGCAAGCCTAAGCCCATTTCGTTTGTTCTGGATGCACCCCCCTTTCCTTATCATTCTGATTAATCCATTTGGGCTATAATTTTCCCTTGGCCCATTTAATCCTTTTTTAAAAACTAACTCACACTAGTTTTTTTGTTTAAATGAAAAAATGTTACAATAAAAATTCTTTTTAAAATACCTTTTTAGAAGTATATGGAAATAAGTTTTTTTTAACTTAAATAATATTCTTTTTTAAAATTCTTATTTAATACCCTTTTGTACATTAATCAAAACTCAAATAATAATTTTTCCTTTAAATTTAAGACAATTTTTCCTTTCTTTTAATTAAATTTTTGTACATAAAAATACTAGTTAAATACATTAATACATTAAAAAAAAGTAGAACTTAAAACATCTTCTTTTATTAAATTTTCTAGTTTGTACATATTAAACAAAATATAAGAATACAAAATACATAGCAAACACTAATTTTCTCATTAAGTTAACAATACTTGATAATACATTAAATTCACATTTTCTCGCACTTATAAATAAACCTCATACATTTACACATACACTTACACACTTACAAGTTTGCAATACACAAATACATTTGCTTTACTTTCCACATATACATTTGCTATTCTTATACATTGCTATACATTACATTTTTACATTGCGATCGATTCGATTTGGTTGTAATTATTTAAGTCTCATCCCCATTTGTAAATTTGTACCGCCACTCCCGGATACTTATTTGTAATAGCGTAGACCTTAAATTCTTGCAATTTATCGCTTTCAAATATACCATGGTTAGACCTAGGGTTTGCATGTACATAAAATCGAAAGCTAGATAACCTAATACAAGACAAATACATGAAATCAATACACAATCACACTTGCACCCCTAGGGTAATCCCACATGTTGCCTTCCAAAATGGGCCATGCTTGCACGTCGAGTTTCTTTGGCAAAACAATTCAAATGATCATAAGTCCCTCAATGACGCTTTCGAAAGTTACCTAAACGGAATGATCATAGTCCCTTCAAGTAAATTGCCAAAGACACTTGGCACCATTGCATTCATGGTCCATACGATGACCCGCGCTTGTCCCGTTAAACATCCTAAACGCAAGATTGACCACCAAATACAATGGTGGAACAAAATTGTTAAAAAGGGGTTAAAACATAAGAAAAACCTTTGAGTATATTAGGGGTAGACAAAACTCTTAGTTACTTGATCAACTTGCAAAAACACTTGCCTACTTTTCAAAACCACACTCCACAAACACTTTCAAAACAAACTTTCAAAAACATTTGAAACATCTTTTCGAAAAGATACACACCTTTGTAAAACACTCAAACACGAGTCATTACAACGGTTGTCGAAACAAAGGCGTCTGTTTCAAAACATTTTCAAAACACACACACACACCACATTTTCAAGCAATCAAAAATCAAGGCAAGTGATCTAAAACCAAGTAACTAAGAGCCCATGGATAACCATGGATGAAAAGGGTGCTAATACATTCCCTTTTCATAATCTACCCCCTGAACCCACGAAACATCTCAAAAGGTTTTTCCTGTGCTTTTTAACCTTTCCTTTAGGATAAAATAAAAAGTCAGTGGCGACTCTTGCTAAACCGAACAAGTGCGAATACAAACGCAAAACCTCAAGTCAGTTCTCCCACCGTATCACACCTCCACACCTGAAAGAATATGATGGATTCGCCGACCCGATCGATCACATAGACGGGTTCGAAGCCATGCTGCACTTCCATAACATTGGGGGACCAATCAAATGCCGGTTGTTCCCCACGACCCTCAAGAAAGCGGCTATGGATTGGTACAAGGGTCTCACCCCGGGGTCAATCACCTCGTGGCGAAACTTGAAAAACCAATTCATAAGCTCGTTGTGATTGGTGGATCTGGAACTGACTGTTTAACGCTGGTTCGCGAAATGTCGCGGAAGCAAGAGTCGCCACCGTCTTTTATTTTCTCCAAATGGAAAGGACAAAAGCACAGAAAAATTCCTTAAAGAGATTGCTCTCGGTTCGGGAGGTAGGTTATAGAAAGGGAAGGTGTTAGCACCCTTTCTATCCATGGTTATCCATGGGCTCTTAGATACTTGCTCATTTGTGTTTTCAAAAATGGTTTGTTTGCTTTTCAACTGTGGGTTTTAAAAAGTTTTTTTGAAAATTTCAGTTCGACTCTTGTATCGGTCCTCAAGAGTGTTTGAAAAAATGCTTTTGAAAGCTTTTTGAAAATGTGTTGGTGTGAAAAGTAATTTTGATTTGTTTTGAGATTTAGAGCAAGTATCTATGAGAACCTACCTACCCTAAGGAATTCGTCTGTGTAAATATCCTTTAAAGTAGTGCCATCCCACCATTGAGAGGTAGGTAGCACCACCGTTGGAGGTGTTCGGGTCAATTCGAGGTTCGGGACATGGTGATCACCAGAGCAATGGGAAGACACCTTAGAAGCTACCCTCATGCCAGGTTCCCGGATCATGAGGACTTACTAAGACATCCTCTACTCGACGATCACCTTTCGAGGCAAGGCAACAGTGAGGCGTACCCTAGGGGTGGTGTGTGCAATTCGTGTGTCGTTTTCATTTGCATTTATCTTGTCATGTTTTTGGTGTTCTACGCTTGTTTTTATTTTGTCCATACATTCTTTCATGCTTTTGATTAACAGTTAAAAGGTTGCGGGAAAGTAAAGATCTAAAGCTATTACAAAAGGCGCGGGTCCACATCGCCAAAATTAACCAGGACCCGATTTGACGAAAAAATAAATAAATAAAAAGTGCGAGAAGTAATTAAAATGTTACAAGGCCTCGGGAGAGATACATGAATATTTAAAAATAAATGCGAATTAATAAGAATTAAAACGAAACGAGGGCGTTGGACCCTTTTTGCAAAAATTGAATTAACGCTGAATTAATTAATTAAAAAAGAAAGCAAGAATTTGTTTTTTTGGTATTTTTAGTGTTTTAGGAATTTAATGAGAAAAAGAATTAATTAAAATTAAAATAGGATGCAAACCCTAATTCTAGTCATTTTTACTTTATTAAGAAATTTTGAAGTTTTTAACCTAAATTAAACCTAATTTTTATTTTCATGCAATTTAATTATAAAAAGTAAAATATTTAATTATTTAATATATTTATGAAAGAAAAATAAAAAGGGATGAAAAATTATTAATTAAACATATTTCTACATTTTTTAGATTTTTTATTAAAAGTATTAAAATTATAACTTAAATTAAAACTAAATAATTACATGCAAATTCATTTATGAAAATATTAGAAATAAAAATATTTTTTTTGTCTTTTCTGATTTTTTTGTGTGTATTTTTTATATTTATGAAAATAATTAATTTAATTAATAAAGCAATAATTTAAAAGAAAGTATAAATAAAAAATAAAAGAGAAAGAAAATAAATTGGCAAACCTAGGGGGTTCAGACCCCAAATGGGAGGTACTTTCCTGATGATTCAGGCCCATTAATCTGGGTCCATTTGACTTTTCCAGTTAGCGTGCTGGCACATTGACTCACATCCACGCTACTCTCTAACTCTCAGCCTTTGGATTGATCTCAAGATGGACGTGGACGGTTTGATTTGGAGGTGTATGGTGTACCTCAGCGTGGAACCTGCATGTGAGCTTTTATTGAAAAAATAATATTTGGATATTGAAGACCTGGGGCTCGAACCCAGGTCATGTGCTTCACCACCAATTCTGCTTTCCAGCTGAGCCAATTGCGCGTTCTGATTAATAAACAACTAATAAATATTATAAAGAAAAACAAATGGTCAGTGGTTCAAACGCGCGAAATATTTAAACGTTCCAATCAGTGCCTCCCACGTAATCGTCTTCTTCGTGGTTTTTTTTATTTTTCTGAAACAAACACATTAAGCCACGGTTTTCCAACTGTTCTCCTAGGCACGCTTTGGAAAAATAGCGATTAGGCCTAGGAGGTCCATAAATTAGGCGCGAGGGCATCCTTGTAACCGTCTGAACGCCCTGAGTTGAATGGTGGTGGTCTTGAGGGCCAATTTTTCTTTATTTGAGAAGCCCTAATTCAAGGTCCTGTAAACCCTAGAAATTGGCAATGGCATAATCGCGTATACAGCTCAAAAACACAATTAAATACATGGGTTAGCTTGCAAACACTTCACTGATCATGAATATATAAGCAAAACGTTATGAATATGCGTGGATGTTAAAACACGATAATGAAAAAAAATGGAAAAAGTGTGACTTCTGGATACCGTTTCACAGCGTTTGGATTGAGGTTTTTGATTGGAATACGTCCTATAATGCTCAAGGAAGATAATGGGATAGTTACTATGCCTTGAATCGCCCTGGAAGTGAGTTTGCAGTTTTGAGTTTTTAGAGAAAAATTTCAATTTGTGAATGGAGTTTTCTGAGCAGTTGCGTGTGTGTTATCATTAGGGTTGTGTTCCTGGCTTATGTATGAATCAATTAGGTTAAGAAAAACAAATCAAATCCCTTGCAATGATGGTTTTGAAGATTTGATTTTCCATCATTATTTTCCAAATATTTTCCATGTGCTTTTTGTTCAAATCATGATCAATCAGTCCAAATCTTTCCCTATTTAGTTATACACGAAATCTTGAGTATAAAACATGCACAAAAAGATTTAAAACTTTAGGTTAAGTATTTTCCATGTATTTATTTTGATTTAAATGAATTAATATAAATAAAAATTCACATAAATAAATAAAAAATGAAAAAATACTTCCCTTTGGGCCAAGTGGTCGTGCACATGTCATGGATGATGAATCATGGAAGAAAAATGGGCCCATTAGCATTTTTAGGTCATTTGAATCAATGTTGACTTTTCAAAATATCCAAAAATTTCCCAACTTCCACAAGGCATAACTTGCTCAATTTTTAAGCTTTTCTCATGTTCTTGGACATTTTGGAAATGTCTTTGAGTCCTCTAACCAATGCCTTTGGTCCCATGTCATTTTGATTTACCAATCTCAAGTTATGGCCTTTGACTTAAAGTCCCTTTTTGTTGACTTTTGAAAATGACCTATAATGTTGAAATTGATAACTTTTTGTGAGAGCATTTCTTGGACTTGAAGTATGAAGATGAGTTGTAGGAAATGTCTTTCTCTTCAAAATGAGCTTTGGATGGAATTTTTCTGATAATCCATGTGAAAGTTATACCCTGGTCAATTTCAGTTGACTTTTTCAGCTGTCCAAATAAGGAAACTTTTGCATTTTGATGATTTTTGAGCCAAACTTTGAGAGTCATGATCAAGCATTGATCAAATGATGTTTGTGGCTTCAAAATGATATGTTGACCAAAATTTTGAACTTTTGACTGCCAAATGACCATTTTGCCCCTGCAGTTGACTGTAGTGCAATTTAGGGTTTTGACTGTGCAATTTTGAGCTGAATGTCTTGAAACTTGATATGAGGATACTTGACCATGTTTGTAGGCATGTGAGACTTGATTGGACCTTTGGAAACTTCATTTTCCTGATCAGAACACAAACCCTAATCTTGACTGTATAGGAGACCTTGCACTGTGCAACCTCTGGGGAATTTTGAAGCTTGACTTGGCAATTTCTTTGAAGAATATGGGAGGGAAAATTTTGGGGTACAACAGTTGCCCCTGTTCAATCTTCTTAGACCTGAGGATGCAGATTGGCTGACGTGCCTTTCGTAATCCGAAGGTGAAAGATGATTGAACACTAGAGTGCCCAGAAATTTGCGCTCACATAGTAGCAGTGTGATGATGGAGGAATGGGCTTATAGATGCCATTTGGAGATTGATGAATAGGATGATGGGCTTATAGATGCCATCTGGATGTTGATCGCATAGGAGATTCCTTAGCGAGAACCTGCATACCTGCAAAAGAAAAATGAGTACCTGGCACGTTGCAGGAGCTGGTTCTCAGATGCTTGGTATAGATATGTCCTGACTGGTTACAGGAGCTGGGTCTGGAGCTTCAAAAGATGATGAATGAACCAGGGATGGTTACTACCTTAGCATGAATGGTAAGAGAACCTTGGGTGACTTTAACTTTAACAACGCTCGTTGAGAAAATCTTGGTGGGAATTACCATCTTCGCAGTATCGGGGAGAGAACCATAGGCAATTATAATCTGAAAGGGAATTACATCTCACGCACCGTCGGGGAGAGAACCATAGGAAATTATAATCTGAAAGGGAATTATCACCTCACTCACCGTCGGAGAGGGAACCATAGGAAATTATAATCTGAAAGGAATTATCACCTCACTCACCGTCGGAGAGGGAACCATAGGAAATTATAATCTGAAAAGGAATTATCACCTCACTCACCGTCGGAGAGGGAACCATAGGAAATTATAATCTGAAAAGGAATTATCACCTCACTCACCGTCGGAGAGGGAACCATCTGAAAAGGAATTATCACCTCACTCACCGTCGGAGAGGGAACCATCTGAAAAGGAATTATCACCTCACTCACAGTCGGAGAGGGAACCATCTGAAAAGGAATTATCACCTCACTCACCGTCAGAGAGGGAACCATCTGAAAAGGAATTATCACCTCACTCACCGTCGGAGAGGGAACCATCTGAAAAGGAATTATCACCTCACTCACCGTCGGAGAGGGAACCATCTGAAAAGGAATTATCACCTCACTCACCGTCGGAGAGGGAACCATCTGAAAAGGAATTATCACCTCACTCACTATCGGAGAGGGAACCATCTGAAAAGGAATTATCACCTCACTCACCGTCGGAGAGGGAACCATCTGAAAAGGAATTATCACCTCACTCACCGTCGGAGAGGAAACCAATAGGAAAATATAATCTCAAAGAAAAAACCTAAAATGGAAATCTCATGCACCATCGGAGAGAGAACCAATAGGAAATTATAACCTGGGATAACTTCTACTGAGTCTTTATCAGAAAAATCTGTTGGGAGTCGATTTAGTTGGACTAGAGAAGGCCT
The DNA here is from genome assembly GCA_948472305.1 of Vicia faba. Classification (NCBI taxonomy): domain Eukaryota; kingdom Viridiplantae; phylum Streptophyta; class Magnoliopsida; order Fabales; family Fabaceae; genus Vicia; species Vicia faba. The sequence continues at coordinate 146,730 of CATIWC010000393.1, forward strand.
GGGACTGGATAAGAAATCTTTGGAGTCGATTAACTGAACCGGTCTAGGTCTTGAAATATGATTGAGAATTTCAACTGCATCTTTCCTGAAAGGTAAAGGTCAGTCATATGCAATGCATGATATGGATCAAGCAATGATGTTCTCAACATAAATGAGATTTGTATGACATAATGCGTCTATGCATGCTATAATGATGTATGTGATGTTTTATGAATGTATGTTTTCGTCTAGGAAATTAAATCCTTGACGGGTGCCGGGAAGTCACTCCTGGGCTGATATTGAAGAATAGATTTTGCTTCCGCTGGGGATGATAACTGCAAGAATACCGGTAGGAGAAGATGACTCCGTTGAGGAATAAACTTGGCAAATGGAAGATTCTGCGGGGAGAAAAATACTCTAGCGACCATACTGGGGAGAAATACCCTGTGGGGAGAGAGATACTTTGGATTTGTTGATAACAACTTGCTGGGAATATCTTTGTTGTGTTGGAAGTGCTAATAGACTTCGCTGGGGATAAGAAGACTGTATTGACGACGACCTTTCCGTGGCTTTTGGCTGAGGATAACCCAGTTATATCCTGTTAAGGAAATAACTCTTTAACTAAAGCCGGACGACGCGTTCGTGCTCTGCGAGGATAAGCTTCCAGAATCTACTGGGGATAAGCTTGCTGCTTGGGGATATGAATTCCAACTTTCCTGGGGAACTAGATTGGACTTTCCTGGGGAAGTTTTAAACTGCGGGGGAAGTGATTTCTTTGAATATTGGTACGCCGCCGGGGAACAATCTTTAGACCAAGACTGTCGGGGATGCTTGTTAAGGATATGTATATTGCTGCTGGGGAAGGTTGAGATCTACGGGAGTATACCCAACTTCCTTAAGTTTGACAGTAGCTTCGCTTGAGGAGAGTGTATTGACTTGCTGACGTACTCTCTGGGGAATTAAGATATGCCGGTTGTGTTCTTCAGCTGAACCTACCTTGGTACTTTGGAGGACAGAACAATTAGATTGTTTAGACAACTCTTTATTGCCCCTGTTTCAGTGGGAGAGGAAGACCTGTGAGGTGCTGATAGCTTGTTGATAGACCAAGCTTCTTCTGGTAGGCAGGTGACAAGATGACAGGATATAGTCGTACGCTTTAATCCCTAACTTTTTCCTGGACTGCCCTTTCGGGTTTTCAGTCCACCGGGATACCCATTTTTGCCCAAGCCGCCTTTTCAGGTTTTCGACTTGCCGGGTGTACAGATTTTTTTCATTTCATCCCTTCATTTTGCCCGAACCCTTTTGGTTTGCCGGGAAGCCCTTATTTTTGCCTAGGTATGTCAACCTAGCGGGTCTTTGACTTTGCATAGTATTTTTTCGACTATGTCCGTGCTTTCAGAATGTAGGGCGTTGCCCCTGTTAGAAGTGTTTTGTCATGCCACCAGAAGGTGTTTGATCAGGCAAGATTCGTTGTTGAAATGCCCCAAGTGACTCAGGCGGAGATTTGCCCCAGGCTATTTGGCCTTTTGAGAGATTCTCCGAATCTTGATTGGACTGTCCCAGATAATAGACCATGGTCATGTCTGCCCCTTGATTGGAGGTACTTCTGTTCATTAGGCATTCATCGTGCAAATTTCCCTGCTGTTCAAACAAATAGTCATATGCAAACAATGTTATGTCAAAAATGCAAAGCTTATGTCTGTCTTGAAGATTTTGAAAATGCATTCTTTTTCATAAAACAAGTGAATGTTTGTAAAACGTGATGTCAATTTCGTATTTATCGTAAGCCTTAAGGAGTCAGGATACCTTTCGTAACAGTATGCTTTCGAACTAACCCATGCTTCAGCTAGGACGTTTAAGGGTTATAACGTGGCTTGGTTCATGGTTCAAGAAACAAAGGATAAAGGCTCAAATTATTTGTACCCACCCGCTCTTCGTGATGTTCTCCAAACCTAAACTCAGTTGATCATACGTCATACCTTGTTTGAGTCTTTGCTCTGATTTTTCGGTGATGATTCGGATGTTGATAACTTATTTTGAATATGCAGTCATTCTTTTTTTTGTTGAGGGTTTATAGGACCTCTTTTCTTCTTTTGATTTTTGTTATCCCTTTTTCCTTTTTTGCCTGAACTGTTTCTTTTTGGAATTACAGTCAGCGGGATGCCCCAGTTTGGTAAGTCTCCTTCATAGGTTTTGACTTAATGGGTTTTTCATTTTTTGAGATAATGACTGCCTTTCTTTATTGATTATTTGGAACCATCACTGTTTTTCTTTGCTTTGTAAGGACCTCTTTGTGCCATTCGTTATGCACTTGGATCAACTGAGAGACTACCCTGCCCCAGGTTATGATTAAGGGTTTTAAATTTCGAAAAGAAAAACTCCTACTTCTTTGGCTCAGATGGGTTGACGAGGGATCATCATCCTTATAACTCCAGTGTTTAGGGATTGAAACAATGCCTGTACCTCATCAGCGAGGTCTGTTCAAAAGCATACTGTAATGATCGCGGTATCGTTTTCGTCATCCTCCCTCAAGAGGCTTAGAATTATTAATTAAGAGTTGATCATCAGAAAAAATATGAAAATAATTTGCGTATAGTGAATACGAATATATTGCTTCAAAACAGACATATGCGATGCATTAAGGAAATAACAATGTTTAACAATGAGTAAATGTTTGAACAAAAGAAAATTGCAACTTGAACATTTTGAATGAGCAAAAATTCTTCTCATCTTCGGGCTTGTTACTTCAAATGGTGCCTCCTGTAGGGATGGTAGAAGCACTCAGCCTGGCCATCTTGGGTGAATTCCACAGCTCCTTCCTCGATCAGGTCCTGGATCTTATTTTTCATAGTCCAACAATCCTCTGTAGCATGCCCCGGGCTGTCAGAATGATAAGCGCAGTGAGCGTTGGGGTTATACCTTGAAGGTGTCCTGTTGGGATTCTTAGGGGGATCCTTTAGAGTTACCAAGTTCAACCTCAACAGTTGTTGTAAGGCTCGAGGCATTGACACGTTGAGCTTGGTGAATTTCCTTTTGGGCTTGTCTGGTTGAAGCTGGTGAGGTTGATACTGAATTGGTGGTACTGAAGCCACATGAGGAGCTTTCTCCTTGCCTCTTTGTCTCAAGGATGGTCGAACGACGACTGGCTTTTTACCCTTAGACGTTTTCCCCAGTTGGTTACCCTGAAGCAGTTGGTTGACGAGAACCCCGAGCTCATCTTGTCTTTGAGCTAACCCTTGAATGGCAGTCACCTGCCCCAGCATCTGGACCTTCAATGCATCTACCTCAGCTTGTAGGTGTTCCAGCCTTTCATCCTCAGCACTGTTTCTAACAAAGGTCTCCATGAGAAGTGTCCTTAGCTCCTCCTGCCCCTTGGATAGATTCAGGAGGATTTCCCCGAACGAGTTTCTTGAGTAAGAAAGTCCTGGTTGTCTTGTTGGGAAGCCATGGCTGAAATAAACAGCGAGAAGGGTAAGCGACCTGCAACAAGGGTACCTGTTATGTAATGATATGTATGATATGCATGCAATGTTTTCAAGGATCTCGCGGGGTAAACAAGAAAAATTTGTCAGAGTTTGGGTCCGGTATCTTGATTGAAGGAAACCCATGTTGTTGAGAATTCTTCTTCAAGTGTCAAAGGCTCACCATATCCAGTGGGTCATAGCCCCTGACTTTAGTCATCATATCTAGTTCTGGTTTCCAAACAACCTTGGTCAGGGGAACCTTCTCCAGGAGTCAAAGCTCACCATATCAAGTGGGTCATAGCCCCTGACAACCTTGGCTAGAGGAAAATAAATCCTCTTTGCCCCTTGCTGGGATAATTGATTCACCATGACCTGCATCACAAGCCCTTGAGATCCTTGAAATGGATTAGTTTTTTATGCAGGATGCATGCAATGGTATGATGTCATGCTATGCATGGGGTAATGTAGGTAAACCCTGTTACGAGTCCCAATTAAGGACTGCAAACCAAAACCTGTAAGAAACTCAGTACACTCTGTTAGGAGTCCCAATTAAGGACTACCAACAAAACCTGCAAGAATTTAGTAACCCTGTTATGAGTCCCGATTAAGGACTACCAACAAAACCTGCAAGAATTTAGTAACCCTGTTATGAGTCCCGATTAAGGACTATAAACAAAACCTGCAAGAAATTTAGTATATCCTGTTATGAGTCCCAATTAAGGACTATAAACAAACCCTGCAAGAAACTTAGGTGCCCTGTTATGAGTCCCTATTAAGGACTATAAATAAAACATGCAAGAAATTCAGATGTCAGATAACAAGCATGCAAGTAATCCAAGTTTGAAGGCACACAAGTCACACAAAAGAGCCCTTAGAGTTTAGGCCAGCATGAAGTTTGGGGTGCTACCCTCTTGAAGTTGGTGGGCTCAACCTGTCCTATCAAAGTAACCGGGTTCTAAGGTTCCCAATATCACGGGATTGCTTTCATTGTTCATCGTTTCGATTTAGCCACTGAACTGGCGACCGAAATATTCCAGGAAAGCAACCCTTAATTGAGTGTAGTATCGAGTATCAACCAACCTCGGACTGCACCAAAGTCAGTTATCTCACTACCCTAAAGAGGCCAAGATAGTTCAATTAAGGTTCCTAAGGTCTGTTGATGCTTCATGACACCACGCGGAGGCCCCGTACTCTCCTTGACTGAACTCAAGGGTTACTGGTACACACCAAAGTGCCACATCAACGTAGCGGACTGTTTCAACCATGTCGGTATACCCCGCACAGTTCCCTCACAGCCTTGTTGCTACTTTCTAAGAAGGTATCCCCCAGATCCGGGCTAGGATCTATAGAACTCCCAAGCAACCCACAATTTAAAGCAAACAAGGAAAGCAATTGAAAACACAGTTATGAACTAACCCTAAGGTACACCTCACTTTATAAGTTTGTCCCCAGCATAGTCGCCAGTTCTGTGATTGGTGGATCTGGAACTGACTGTTTAACGCTGGTTCGCGAAATGTCGCGGAAGCAAGAGTCGCCACCGTCTTTTATTTTCTCCAAATGGAAAGGACAAAAGCACAGAAAAATTCCTTAAAGAGATTGCTCTCGGTTCGGAAGGTAGGTTATAGAAAGGGAAGGTGTTAGCACCCTTTCTATCCATGGTTATCCATGGGCTCTTAGATACTTGCTCATTTGTGTTTTCAAAAATGGTTTGTTTGCTTTTCAACTGTGGGTTTTAAAAAGTTTTTTTGAAAATTTCAGTTCGACTCTTGTATCGGTCCTCAAGAGTGTTTGAAAAAATGCTTTTGAAAGCTTTTTGAAAATGTGTTGGTGTGAAAAGTAATTTTGATTTGTTTTGAGATTTAGAGCAAGTATCTATGAGAACCTACCTACCCTAAGGAATTCGTCTGTGTAAATATCCTTTAAAGTAGTGCCATCCCACCATTGAGAGGTAGGTAGCACCACCGTTGGAGGTGTTCGGGTCAATTCGAGGTTCGGGACATGGTGATCACCAGAGCAATGGGAAGACACCTTAGAAGCTACCCTCATGCCAGGTTCCCGGATCATGAGGACTTACTAAGACATCCTCTACTCGACGATCACCTTTCGAGGCAAGGCAACAGTGAGGCGTACCCTAGGGGTGGTGTGTGCAATTCGTGTGTCGTTTTCATTTGCATTTATCTTGTCATGTTTTTGGTGTTCTACGCTTGTTTTTATTTTGTCCATACATTCTTTCATGCTTTTGATTAACAGTTAAAAGGTTGCGGGAAAGTAAAGATCTAAAGCTATTACAAAAGGCGCGGGTCCACATCGCCAAAATTAACCAGGACCCGATTTGACAAAAAAATAAATAAATAAAAAGTGCGAGAAGTAATTAAAATGTTACAAGGCCTCGGGAGAGATACATGAATATTTAAAAATAAATGCGAATTAATAAGAATTAAAACGAAACGAGGGCGTTGGACCCTTTTTGCAAAAATTGAATTAACGCTGAATTAATTAATTAAAAAAGAAAGCAAGAATTTGTTTTTTTGGTATTTTTAGTGTTTTAGGAATTTAATGAGAAAAAGAATTAATTAAAATTAAAATAGGATGCAAACCCTAATTCTAGTCATTTTTACTTTATTAAGAAATTTTGAAGTTTTTAACCTAAATTAAACCTAATTTTTATTTTCATGCAATTTAATTATAAAAAGTAAAATATTTAATTATTTAATATATTTATGAAAGAAAAATAAAAAGGGATGAAAAATTATTAATTAAACCTATTTCTACATTTTTTAGATTTTTTATTAAAAGTATTAAAATTACAACTTAAATTAAAACTAAATAATTACATGCAAATTCATTTATGAAAATATTAGAAATAAAAATATTTTTTTTGTCTTTTCTGATTTTTTTTTGTGTATTTTTTATATTTATGAAAATAATTAATTTAATTAATAAAGCAATAATTTAAAAGAAAGTATAAATAAAAAATAAAAGAGAAAGAAAATAAATTGGCAAACCTAGGGGGTTCAGACCCCAAATGGGAGGTACTTTCCTGATGATTCAGGCCCATTAATCTGGGTCCATTTGACTTTTCCAGTTAGCGTGCTGGCACATTGACTCACATCCATGCTATTCTCTAACTCTCAGCCTTTGGATTGATCTCAAGATGGACGTGGACGGTTTGATTTGGAGGTGTATGGTGTACCTCAGCGTGGAACCTGCATGTGAGCTTTTATTGAAAAAATAATATTTGGATATTGAAGACCTGGGGCTCGAACCCAGGTCATGTGCTTCACCACCAATTCTGCTTGCCAGCTGAGCCAATTGCGCGTTCTGATTAATAAACAACTAATAAATATTATAAAGAAAAACAAATGGTCAGTGGTTCAAACGCGCGAAATATTTAAACGTTCCAATCAGTGCCTCCCACGTAATCGTCTTCTTCGTGGTTTTTTTTATTTTTCTGAAACAAACACATTAAGCCACGGTTTTCCAACTGTTCTCCTAGGCACGCTTTGGAAAAATAGCGATTAGGCCTAGGAGGTCCATAAATTAGGCGCGAGGGCATCCTTGTAACCGTCTGAACGCCCTGAGTTGAATGGTGGTGGTCTTGAGGGCCAATTTTTCTTTATTTGAGAAGCCCTAATTCAAGGTCCTGTAAACCCTAGAAATTGGCAATGGCATAATCGCGTATACAGCTCAAAAACACAATTAAATACATGGGTTAGCTTGCAAACACTTCACTGATCATGAATATATAAGCAAAACGTTATGAATGTGCGTGGATGTTAAAACACGATAATGAAAAAAAATGGAAAAAGTGTGACTTCTGGATACCGTTTCACAGCGTTTGGATTGAGGTTTTTGATTGGAATACGTCCTATAATGCTCAAGGAAGATAATGGGATAGTTACTATGCCTTGAATCGCCCTGGAAGTGAGTTTGCAGTTTTGAGTTTTTAGAGAAAAATTTCAATTTGTGAATGGAGTTTTCTGAGCAGTTGCGCGTGTGTTATCATTAGGGTTGTGTTCCTGGCTTATGTATGAATCAATTAGGTTAAGAAAAACAAATCAAATCCCTTGCAATGATGGTTTTGAAGATTTGATTTTCCATCATTATTTTCCAAATATTTTCCATGTGCTTTTTGTTCAAATCATGATCAATCAGTCCAAATCTTTCCCTATTTAGTTATACACGAAATCTTGAGTATAAAACATGCACAAAAAGATTTAAAACTTTAGGTTAAGTATTTTCCATGTATTTATTTTGATTTAAATGAATTAATATAAATAAAAATTCACATAAATAAATAAAAAATGAAAAAATACTTCCCTTTGGGCCAAGTGGTCATGCACATGTCATGGATGATGAATCATGGAAGAAAAATGGGCCCATTAGCATTTTTAGGTCATTTGAATCAATGTTGACTTTTCAAAATATCCAAAAATTTCCCAACTTCCACAAGGCATAACTTGCTCAATTTTTAAGCTTTTCTCATGTTCTTGGACATTTTGGAAATGTCTTTGAGTCCTCTAACCAATGCCTTTGGTCCCGTGTCATTTTGATTTACCAATCTCAAGTTATGGCCTTTGACTTAAAGTCCCTTTTTGTTGACTTTTGAAAATGACCTATAATGTTGAAATTGATAACTTTTTGTGAGAGCATTTCTTGGACTTGAAGTATGAAGATGAGTTGTAGGAAATGTCTTTCTCTTCAAAATGAGCTTTGGATGGAATTTTTCTGATAATCCATGTGAAAGTTATACCCTGGTCAATTTCAGTTGACTTTTTCAGCTGTCCAAATAAGGAAACTTTTGCATTTTGATGATTTTTGAGCCAAACTTTGAGAGTCATGATCAAGCATTGATCAAATGATGTTTGTGGCTTCAAAATGATATGTTGACCAAAATTTTGAACTTTTGACTGCCAAATGACCATTTTGCCCCTGCAGTTGACTGTAGTGCAATTTAGGATTTTGACTGTGCAATTTTGAGTTGAATGTCTTGAAACTTGATATGAGGACTTGACCATGTTTGTAGGCATGTGAGACTTGATTGGACCTTTGGAAACTTCATTTTCCTGATCAGAACACAAACCCTAATCTTGATTGTATAGGAGACCTTGCACTGTGCAACCTCTGGGGAATTTTGAAGCTTGACTTGGCAATTTCTTTGAAGAATATGGGAGGGCAAATTTTGGGGTACAACACTCGTTCACTGCATCGCGGCGACATCCAAAGACCGAAGCGGCGCTCAAGGCCATTGTCCAGAGGCAGGATGAGACCTTGAGATAATTCATCAACCGCTTCAACCGCGAAGCCATCCAGGTCCCTTGCGCGGACCATATGAAGAGATACCTGTTTGAGAGGGGCCTCCTCTCCGGCACAGAATTCAGGAAAGCAGTGGGCATCGAACCACCCTAAACGTTCGATGCTCTTCTTGAGAAGGCCATGGCCTACATGGACTACGAGGAAAGGGAAGTGGCCAACAGAGCCCGTGACCCCAAGACTCGCGGATCGAGCAGCAACCCGCGCCAAGAAGCCATCCCTCCTCGACGAACCGGGGAAAAAAGGAAAGACGACAAACCCCGGGGCGTCTGAGAATAGAGGGGGCCTTCAGGGCGTTTCACAGAGTACACTCTGCTCACAGCTTCCCGTGAGTGCATCTTAGCGGAGTGTGCAAGTACAGACTTCAAAGATGGCGGTGTCAAGCGCCCCCGACCAGCTCCTGCCAAGCCCGAGGTGGACAGGAGCAAATACTGTCAGTACCACAGGAGCCATGGCCATCTGACTGAAGACTGCGTCCACCTCAAGGACGCCATCGAGACCCTCATAAAAGGGGGGGAGACTCGCCCAGTACCGGCGAAACGACCCTCCTTGTTGCGACGCCCGTGAGACAAGAGAAGCAGAAGAGGATGCTTGACCATATGATGAGTCGGTCCCCATCCAAACTGCCTTCTCCGTCACCAGACCCGAGGACTTCTACGTCCCAGACCACATGCAAGAACCGTTGTCCACGCACAGCAGGTGGGAACACCTTCCCTCTGCCATGGTCATCAATGGTGGAGGGTTCAACGACCTGACCATAAATTCAGCCAAGAGGAAGCTGGATGAATTGGTCGACACGGCCCCCCCTCAGACGATGACTTTTGAAAAGGTAAAGGGTAGGTCAGAACCTATCACCTTTTACCTCTAAGAGCTCCCCAGAGGGGCCCCTAACACGGTCATTCCTCTGGTGATAAGAGCAAGAATGGCCAACTTTGACGTACACCACGTCCTCGTCGATAAAGTGAGATTCGTCGATGTAATGTACAGCCAACTATTCTGAACCCTGCAGCTCGACGACTCACACCTCTCACCTTACGTGGGGTCAGACATGCAGGGCTTTAAAGGCTCGACTTCCAAACCTTGGGGATACGTCGAGCTCATGGTCACGTTCGGCGAGGATATAGCAACAAGGCAAGTCAAGGTGCATTTCCTCGTCATTGATTTCCCTTCCCTCTACAACTGCATTCTAGGAAGGCCGACACTGGCGGAGCTGACCGCAGTACCCTCTACCATCCACATGAAAATGAAGTTTTACACCAAGAGGGAATGGGTCGCCACCATCCAAGGGGACCTAGCAGCTTCCCAAAGGTGTTTTAATGTGGCATCCAAGGGACGCGATACAGTCGACACCGGTATAAGGCCCGCCAAGAGAGCGGCAACGACACGACCAGAACCTCAGAGGATAGAGCCCGTTAAGGTAGAAGAGCAGAGAGCCCCTCCAGAGGTCGACTCAATATCCCTGAACACCCGCTTCGACCAGGATGAGCCTCATAGCGGAGAGCAAGTCCCCCTTTGACCAATTCCAGAAGGGGACTTTGAACTCGTCCCTCTCGGCAAGGACACAAGAAAAGGAGTGAAGATTGGCACCGGCCTCCCCGACTTGGCAAGAAAGAAAATCAAAGCCTGCTTGCGCGAGAATGCGGACCTATTCGCGTGGAGCGTCGTAGAGATGCCCAGACTCGACCCCGAGGTCGCCTGTCACTATCTCACCATAGATCCGGCCGCTAGGGAAGTAGTACAACATAGACGTAGGCAGTCTCTGGAGAAAACGGAGGTTGCTGAAAGGGCTGTAAAAGACCTCCTCGAGGAAAATTTTATTTCTGAAGCCCGTTATTCAACCTGGATGTCAAATGTTGTACTTGTCAAGAAAAATAATGGAAAGTGGCGAATGTGTGTTGATTATACTGATCCCAATCGGGCATGCCCAAAAGATGCATTTCCTTTACCCAACATAGATATGATGGTCGACAACTCGGACGGTTATAAAATACTATCGTTTATGGATGCCTATTCGGGCTATAACCAAATCCCAATGGCTGTAAGCGACAAGCATTGCACTGCTTTCATGACCAGCTCGGGCAACTATTACTACAATGTAATTCCCTTTGGTCTAAAAAATGCAGGAGCAACATATCAACGGATGATGAACAAAGTATTCCACAACCAAATCAGAGACATGCTCGAAGTGTATATAGACGACATGATCGTCAAGTCCCGAGCATACACCGACCATGCCGCTCACCTCAAAGAAGTCTTTGCTCAAGCAAGGCAATGTAAGATGAGATTTAACCTCGAGAAGTGCACATTCGGGGTCAAGGCGGGAAAATTTCTCGGCTTCTACCTGACGGAATGAGGAATCAAAGCCAACCCAGACAAATGTTGGGATTTCTCCGACCTCCCCACACCCACATCGAAAAAATCCATACAAGTTATGAACGGCATGCTCACCTTGTTATCTCGTTTCGTTGCGAGATCCGCTCAGCACGCCCTCCCCTTCTTCAAGCTCCTTCGCAAAGGAGCAGCCTTCGAATGGATCGAGGAATGTGAGCAGGCGTTGCTCCATCTCAAACAAAGTCTATCTCAACCGCCCGTATTGTCACGACCCATCGACGGGGAACCTTTGTTCTTGTACCTGGCCGTCTCGGTCGAAGCCGTCAGCGTCGCCCTCATTCGCGAGACGCCCGACGGACAAAAACCCGTCTATTTCATGAGCAAAGCGCTTCAAGGGCCCGAGGTCAGATACCAACAGATAGAGAAAGTAGCTCTAGCCCTTGTCAACGCGGAGAGGAGACTCAAACACTATTTCCTCGCACATACAATCATAGTACGGACTGACCAGCCAGTAAAACAGCTCTTAGGTCGACCAGACATGGCAGGTCGAATGTTGAAGTGGTCCTTGGAACTTTATGAGTTCGACATTCAATACGAGAGCAGGAAAGCCCTAAAGGCACAAGCTTTGGCCGATTTCATCGCAGAAATGACCGCTCACAATCCCCCCGTAGGGAAAGAGCACAAGTGGATCATCTTTGTCGACGGAGCGTCCAGCCCATCCAGAAGCGGTGCAGGGATCCTCTTAGAGAGCGAGGAAGGTATGGTGATCGAGCACTCGCTCACCCTCTCCTTCCCAACTTCAAACAACCAAGCAGAATACGAGGCCCTGCTCGCGGGACTAAGACTAGCCGAGGACCTAGGTGCCCGTGAAGTACAAATCTTCACCGACTCTTAACTCGTCGCTTCCCAAGTCCAAGGAGGTTATCAAGCTAAAAACAACAACCTCATCGAATACCTGAACTTAGTCAAAGTGTACATGAAGAAGTTCGACCGAGCAGAAATATCGCACGTCCCGCGCGAGCAAAACACAAGGGCCGATATACTTTCGAAGCTCGCAAGCACGAGAAAGAAAGGCGGAACCAAATCTGTCATACAAGAATCCCTATCCCGCCCGAGCATCGAAAAAACTTCGATCCCACTTGAGGTGAACGCCATCGGAGATAGTTCGTCCTGGATGACCCCGGTGTTCAACTTCTTGACAAAAGGCGAACTCCCTCCAGACCGAACAGAGGCAGCCGCGACCAAACGACAAGCGTGCTCCTACATGGTGATCGAGCAAAAACTGTATCGCAGGGGATTTTCCATCCCACTCTTGAAGTGCATCGATGAATCCACAGTCCCTGAGGTATTATGTGAAATACATGAGGGTATTAACGCCCAGCACATGGGCGGAAAGTCCCTAGCAAGGAAGGCTCTGCGAGCAGGGTACTACTGGCCGACAATGCAACAGGACGCCAAAGACCACGTCAAGAGATGCGACAAGTACCAGAAGCACACCGACATGCATCTCGCTCCCCCACACGAGCTGAATATACTGTCATCCTCGTGGCCATTTGCCTGGTAGGGGATGGATATCCTCGGACCATTCGTACAAGGAACGTACCAAAACAAGTTCCTCATTGTGGTCGTGGATTACTTTACGAAGTGGATAGAGGCAGAGGCCCTTGCGAAAATCACCTCCCATAACATTCTCCGCTTCTACAAACGAAACGTCATCGCCCGATTTGGAATCCTGCAGGCGCTGATCACAGATAATGGTACCCAATTCACCGACCAAGGCTTCCGAAGCTTCATCGCCAAACTCGGTACCAAACAACATTTCACCTCAGTCGAGCATCCCCAAACCAACGGGCAAGCCGAGGCCGCCAACAGGGTCATCCTGTGAGGACTTAAGTGCAGACTGGGCGAAGCAAAAAAGGGGTGGGTCGAGGAACTACATAGCATCCTATAGGCTTACCGCACCACACCCCATTTGACGACGGGCGAGACCCCGTTTCGACTAACATATGGCACCGAGGCCGTCGTCCCCGTAGAGATCAGAGAACCCTCCAGGCGGACAGAGATGCCTCTTGACGAAGAAATGAAAGACGAGGCCCTGAGGGATGAGCTCGACCTGGTCGAGGAAATCCGATCGGGGGCAGCCCTGCACGAGGCCACTTTGAAACAATGAGTAGCCCTGCGTCACGATGACAAGGTCATCAGACGCGAGTTCCAGGTCGGCAGCCTAGTCTTGCAAAGAAACTAGAAAGATTCCCGCGAAGGGAAATTGGTCGCAAACTAGGAAGGACCTTACCGCGTCCAGGGCGCTACAGGCACTGGAGCATATTATCTCGAGTAGTTAAACGGAGAACCACTACCACGACCCTGGAATGCTGTAAAGCTAAAACAGTACTATAGCTAAAGCCCTCAACCACTGTGGACTTTTTTCCGTCGAACATTCACCCTTAGCCAACAAAGGGAAAGTCTCGACCACGTCGGTGAGTCGAGGTACGGACCCGACCTACCAACCACCGAGCATATACCGCCGTTCACCCAATGGGTCAAACGCTAATGCCCGGCAGGGACACCTCGATCGAGCTCCACTGTCGAAGTACCCACATGGCAGAATACCCAGCTCGCGATGGGCAGTTCACGCCGCGAGCGTAGGACCCCGATCTAGGTCATACGCCCGACATGCGGACTCCACTCCGCACAATCGACACATTTCGAAATGCGTCAAACCGTCACGGGGGTCGAAAGGGTATCTTCGTTCGAGCACAAACTTTATCAAGTGTTCGTTATAAAAATAACAGTCGAGCATACACCTAGATACTAGCAGATAATTGAAAACAAAGCCTCTATCGAAAAATCAATCACAAAATGGATTAATAAGGTACCGACCACGACGGCCGATGATATTCAATATTACAGCCCAGGTCATGACGGCCCAAAAAATTAAGAATAGTATGGGCACGTAGGCCCCAAAAACAAATACGGGCACGCAGGCCCCAAAAACAAGAACGGGCACGCAAGCCCTAAAAATAACAAACGGGCGCGCAAACCCAAACAACAGTGTCAATCATTCCCTGGAGTGCTGACGTCCACATCAGGAGAGTCGGGGGGAGGCACGACCTGGCCGTCGACGATCTGGGAGAGAACTCTGACCCCTTCGGCGTTCAAGCCCGGATTCAGCACGGTTAGCTGACTCACCGCGGCCTCAAACCCGTCGGCCAAAGCACCAACACAATCTGATTCTAAGAGGTGGATACGAGCAAGAAAATCTGAGCATGTGTGCAAGTCGGCCATCCCCTCTGGCTCATCCTCGGCGGGCAGCATAGTGGCTTTCAGGTCCTCAATCTCCCTCGAAAATCGTTGGTTGTCGCTCTCCATCTGTTCCCTATCAAGTTGAAGACAATCTCTCTCCTCGAGAGCCTTGTCAGTCCTCTCCTTCTCCCCTGACAGCAAACCATACTGTTCGCGGATCATTTCCTTGGAGCGTTCGAGGGCCGCCTTCATCTTGCGGGACTTGGCCGCGAGAGCCACCTTCTCTGACTCCAGCTCTCGAACGCGGTCCGAGGAATCTGATCCTTCCCCCGCGAGGACCACCTCCATCTCGGCCATCTTTACCACACCAACCATACTAGCAGCAAGGTGTTTCCTTCGACCTTCCTTGTCGAACCGCCTGATAATGTCGGCCTCATTATTGGACACGGTCAGGGGAAACCCCTCAAATAAGTCTTTCTCCACGAAACATGGTGGTAGGCCGAAAGCCCGGGTAGAGGCACCTCCATCAGCCACTTCCGCCCCATCCTCTGGTCGACTCTGTTTCCAAGTGACTAGCGCAGTTTGGCGCTCGGTGTTGGGAGAACCTGAGGACCCACTGGATCCCTCTCTACCTGAATCAGTAGGCGGGCCCATCCGCGTGGCCTGTTGCAGCCTCACCAGTCTCTTATTTATCTTCTTGTCCTGGGTCAACTTCAGCAATCTTTCACGACGCTCTGCCATGTGACCTACAAGGGAAGCGAACCAAGGTTAGCCATGTGCGTTAAAGGCAATTAAAAGGAACAACAATAAGAGCAAAGCAAGAAACCTAAAAGATTTACGGCCTGCCCGTAAGATTGGCACTCGATGAGCGCCTTGGTGTTAATCGGGCGTGCCTCGAACGTCGGATAGTCGTCCTCATCAAGAATGTCATCCCCTTCCCTAGTGACCCACCGAGCAGGAAAGAATCCATCAAAAAACTTGTTCAGGACGCCATAAGCTTCCTCGTCCTCGGCACTCATACCCCCAGCAGGAGTATGGTAGTACCTCGGACCATGGTCGTAATGAACCGAGCACCAATGAATGGGGAATCTGGAGATCCGCCCGACCTCGGGATTACCCTCGGCGTCCAAATAGGGCTCCCCATCCTCGTCGACCACAGTGGCTGGTTCGAACAAAAAATCTAAGTCTGTCTGGGTGGACGGTTGCAATATATACCATTTGTCTTTAAAATCCCGCACGGAGTCCATGTAGATCCTAAACAGTCTCTTCGACTGCTTAAGGGACACCCAACTATGTTTCCCTCCTCGGGACTGCCGTTGCAGGTGGAAAACCCTAAAGAACAGGGGAATCGTCGCCCCAATTCTCAGGAAACGACAAGTGAGCTCGAATGCCCGAAGAAAGGCAATCATGTCGGGGTGGAGTTGGGAGGGGGCCAGGTTCAGATGGTTGAATACCCCGACTTGGAAGTCGTTAAAGGGAAATCGAAGACCAAGATCTCTGAACACGATCTCGTACATGGGGAACGCATCTTGGGTGAACTCCGAGCAGATGCGAGCATCCCTCGTCGGCCTCATTATTTTAAAGTTCCTTTGAAATCCTTCTTGATTACCGCCATACTCGACGACGGTATAAGCTTGTCTACTGCGATGGCTATACACCGAAGCTATTCCCCGGGGCTCAGCACCCACCCAATCCAGCATGGGGTCATCGACAATGTCGACCAGGGTAATAGTCTCTTCCATTGTGCCTGTATCTTCGACGTCATTACGCCCTGAGGACTCGAGAATGTCGGCCATTTACCTGCAAAGTACAGGAAACCGGTGAATTCGACAGCAAATCTGCTTGCCCGCCACAAAAGACGGGGAGAAGTAAGAAACACTCAGATCGAGTCTACAGCCATTCGCGAGAGAAACGAGAAACAAGTGGATCTCAACCAAACACTGACACCCCGGCGCCAGCCGCACATCAATCATGAACGACGCGAGCGTAACATGAATACCCCGGGAGAAGCATGAATCGCGCGACCAAGTTCATAATTTCGCTTACCCGGTACGAGAATACTACGAGGAAACTAGCCTACAGACTAACGAAAGGATGAATATCCCGGTCAAGTTCATGAATCTACTAACCAAAATGCATGAGTATCACAGGCAAGATCATGAACCATATGCCTAAACTTATGAATATCCCGGGCACAACCATGAATAGGCGCTTAGCGCGCTTAAATCTACCGGGCATAATCCCCAGACACAAGTTTCTACTAGCAAAACATCGTCAAAACTATCTACAACGCGAGAAATCAAAGGGAAAGGGCACTTACTTGGAAGAAGATGTGAAGAACAACGGTGGTGGAAGTAATCGGACGGTGAACGGCGTGGAGGTCTCAATGGCGTTATGGAAACTCACGACAGTAAAACAGAGAAAATATGAGAAGCGTGAAGAGGTGAAACGAACCATGGGCCCTGGAATCCTATTTATAGAGATGACGTGGAATATGAAACGTCGCGCCGGGGAACCACGAACCGCCCCCGTCCTCGACGCCTACTTGCCTAGACAATAATGGCCCTATTCACTAGGGCGGCGTTGTGATTTCCAAGGACTACGCCACGTGTCCAACAGACGCAACTGGCGCATCCCCACAAGCAATCCTCGACATGGAAAATCCCAGCATCGGGCACGAGGTCCCCGCGAAAGAGAGAACTAGGATCAAGTCATAACTCATGTACCAGGAGCAACGACTTAGGGGCTCCTGTTCTGGACTGGGCCTGCCCATGGCCCAAATCACCGGTAAAGCCCAATCCAAACCGTGCCACGTGCTATGCTGGGAACCAGACCCCCCGAGCATACCCCAGTCACGGGCGGTAGGACTAATACGACTATGCTCGCCGCTATCCACGACAAGAGGCGCCCCCGACCAAGGACATCCCAACCCGAGCCTTGCTCGAGCATCCTCCCCGTAGGGAAGACTCTCATCCCCTCCGGATGTTTCGGAGTCCTTAGAGTTCCGGGAAGATCGCGTCTTCGTTCTTCCTTATTCTTTGCAGAACATCATCCAGGCAGGGGACCACGTGCAGGTCCCCACTACTCACGTAGAACCTGGCAGTCCCTTTGTTGGGCCGATTTTGGTCGGCCCAATAAAGGGACCTTGGCCCAGCACTAGGGGCTATAAATACCCTCTATTTCCAAAGGGTCAGGTATTCATTCATTACACACCTATATACAATTCACCTGCTCATTATGTCTCTTACTTTATCATCGGAGTGTCTTGCAGGTACCCCCTGTCTCTTTCAAATCCAGTCCGAACCAGCTGTGACGGTCCAACTCTGATCAGGTACGATCAGATTTAAAAAAAAACATAAATTTTACCTTACAACAATGACAAATGTTGAACCTGAATAATGGATAAACCATGTGCTCCTTTCATTTCCTTCAATTGTCTACCTCGGTCAAAATAAAATTTCATCAACACCGTTTGCCATATTGTCTTCTTTGTAACAAAATATTAACGTCAAGAACGAAGATCTCAACATTCAAGGACTACTTGAATAAAAACCAAAATCTCGCCAACTTACAAAGACCGATAAATTATTTAAGTGTTTTTATAATAAAAAAAAAAAAATTTATGTATATATAATAAATTTTTAAATGTTATTTTAAAAGATCTAAAAATAAAATAAATAAAAACTTGTAAACTATTTTAATAATTTTTCATAAACAATATCACAAAATTAATAAATTAAAATACAGTAATATAAAATAAATAGTGTTATTTGAACACCTAAAATTTAACACTATATTTTAACACCATATAAAAATACATATAACTATTAATAAACTACTTAAAAAATAGAATCATATATACACCGTATCCATACATAGTGTCTAACACATGGTTTTTTTTTTTAATTTATAAATAATCACTTTTTTTTATAAAAAAAAACAAATAATCACTTTTTCAAATTTTTTACCAAAATGACCACTTTTCAAATAAAAAAATTTCTCCACACAGAGGAGTAACCACTCTGTGTGGTGCATGCATTCATTTTTAAGAGGAGGCGCCACACTGCATGACTTGTCCTCCTCTGTAAATCCATACAGTGTGCCGCATGCATGTATTCCAGAGAGGAGGCACCACCCTCCTTGGTTTGACAATGTTATTGCATTTCCTATAAATGCAACCACCCATCCTCTTCATTTTTCACACCATTTTTTACATAAATCTTAGAAAATATCTTCAACTCTCTTGCCAAAGTTTTCACTGATCAAAAGAGATGCGCATGTTATTTTTTCGGTGATAAAGCCTCCGGTGAAGATCAAACTCTGGAACACGCAGACGTTCAAGCATTTTCAGAGGCACTTGATTCGCTAGTTGGAAGGAGACATTCCTGAAGGTGAACAAATCAGAAAAATAGAAAGGCACGTCACAGTGAGGAACGAAAATGGAGTAAGCCGATCATGGAAAAAGGTGAGATGCGACGCTGATGTCATGATGATGATGCTTGGACCAGAGGATATTGTGTTGATGGTCTTTATATCTTAGATATTATGATTTGTTTAGTTGTTTTGTCTATTTATCATGTTGTTGTATTGTTGTCCTGAGAATGTGGTGTTGTAATTTTTTTTGTCATGATGTGAAAGTTGTTGTAATTGAATGATAAATTGAACACGAAATGATAACTCGAATTTAAATTGAAATATATTGCGTACAACAAATTAAACACCCCGGAAAGTTTGCTATAAAAAAGTTAGGTTGCATAGCTAGACCCATATTCGGATAATTTTTCCGATTGTGTCCGGGAAGATGACATGTACTGCATAATCTTATCATTTTGTTGGCCGTATCCATTTCAGTTCTAATACGAGTGCTTTTCGGGCGCCCCTTTTTCTTCCGTCGCATTTGTTCATCGTGCCAAACAACGTCCCCTTGATAAGCAGGCCAATAATCCTCCTTTGGCAACACGGAGAAGGTATTAATGTACACACTTAAAACGCTCTTTACCATGTTCACGGGGGATATATGTTGTATTGGGTCCAAGCGAACATGCGAACATGCCGCTATGACTTGAGAGCAAGGCATGCGAAATGATTGAAACTTTCTGCAATCACACCAACCTCTATCTAGTTCGACCCGATAATATCCCCTTGGCCTCCCCTCATTATGATCAATTATCTCTTGTACACTGAACCAACCTTTAATACGGTCAAACACGGTGACACTATGGGGGTTTGCTTTTGCAGCCTCCTCGTTAAATGTTTTCATCGCGCATTCACTAAACAACTGCCCTGATTGTAACACTGCCCTCCATTTTGAACTTCTTGTGTCAAACAATGACCCCATCTTGAAATATGTTGCTCTAACCAAAGCAATAATTGGTAGGTTTTGGATGCCTCTGAATACAGAGTTCAATGATTCCACCAAATTTGTTGTCATGTTTCCCCATCGTTGACCATTGTCAAATTCCCGAGTCCATTTCTCCACTGGAATATTATTGATCTACCTTAATGCTTTTGAGTTTTCCAACCAAATTTCTTTGCGATAGTATCGGAATGACGGTTCTGTTAAGGCATACCCTGCATTAACAAAAATTGCATGCATGCTATCTGATCCCTGCCACGCTGTAGGTTTTCATGCATGCAAAAAGCAACAAGCCATGTTAAATGGTGAATATGTGCATCAAAGAGAGCATGCGCCACCTAGTGTGGCGCCTATGTGTATAACTTTCATGCAAAGTGTTCTTCAAGATTTTCCCATAAATACATGTAACATTCACCCTATATTTTCATCACAATCATAACTCGTATACTATTTCTTTCTTGAATTCTCAACAACAACACAAGAGTAATCAAGAAAAAATGTCTCTCTTGACCATGGGTGATCAACATAGAGGAACTTCGAACAACATTGAAACCTTTGTAAGTGTATTTTCCTCAATACCTATTTTTTACCAACAATTTTTTGTTCCTTAATTCTTATGATTGTTATACGTAAATCTTGTATTTCTTATACGTAATTCATATTTTTAATAGGATTTTAAAAGATTTTGTTGCCGTGTCCATGAGTATGTCCCTTACGATGTTCAAATTGAACCGTACTTACGACATGTCGGTTTTGGTCCGTTACTCAATATAATCAATTACCATGTTGACTATAAAATTATTCTCGCATTAGTGGAGAGATAGAGACCTGAAACTCACACCTTTCATCTTCTATATGGTGAATGTACAGTCACACTAGATGACGTGTACATGTTATTCGGCCTACCAATCGATGGTAAGGATGTCAATGGTCGAGTTAACCAAGACAATGCTATATGCGAGGAACTTTTGGGAGTCTCTTTATTTGAACAAGGGTCAAGAGTCCAAGGTGTTAATCTCCATCTTCTTAGAGAATATCATAGTAGTCTCGTAATAACCGAAAACTCTACCGAGCAAGAAAAAATTGTGAAAGCTCGGTGTTACATAATGATATTATTTGACCATTTTTTATTTCCTGAAACAACGGGTAATACTGTTAATATCATGTATTTACCTTTGTTAAGACAATTTGATAAAATAAACACATATAGTTGGGGTGAATGTTAGGCTTATGTTTCATCATGAATATCACATTGCATTGCATTCATACATTGTGATGGGATCAAAATACTTTGGTTATCAAGTCTTCCTCAAGCTTTGAAGGTTTATTGCATTGACAAGTTGCTCAAGTATAACCTTATCATCTAAACCTCTGGATCTTTCAAGCTCAAAATTTATTGCATTTCTCAAGATATTTTATCCATCTCTTTAGATCATCAGAGGATTGAAGTTTGAGATTGATTATAAGAGGAATCCCTCTTTTGATTCACCAGTCAAATTAGGGTTTTGTTTGATCAAGGCTATTTATCAATGTACAAATCTTGATTTGGAAGCTACAACATCTCATTGGTATTTGAAAAGTCTTTGTACAAGAAATTGGTCAAGATGCCCAGAGGATTTGAAATTTTGGAGATGATTCATCAGTCTCCTAAGGTGTTAACCAAAACTAGGGTTTGGGATTTCATCAAGGTTTCTTGAGAATTTTGAAGTTAAACTTTGTACGTGGCCTCTATATATTTGGGAGATAGTATGTTTGAACTTTTGACCATCAATTTTGAAGAGAAGTGGACCAATTAACTCAAAGGGGCAAAATGGTCCTTTTGGTCAAAATCAGTCAAAGTCAAGGTTGACCAAGTGAACTTTTGGTCAACCATTAATTCAAGGGTGTACTTTTCATATTTCAAGTCCATTTTGATCATTGGATCAAAAAGATTGAGGTTTGGGTTGAAACTTGTTCATGAAGAAACCCTAAAAGTTTCTAATTTTGGAAAATAAGGACTTAACTTCAAAAATTCATATTTTATTCACCTTTGATCAAACAAATGCAAATGAAGTATGCTTGGAAAGATAAGAGGGTGGTCTTTCATCTCCTTTTGGTTTCATGTCCAAATTGGAAAAGAATCAAGAGTTATGGTCTTTGGAAGTTCATGCCTCAAGTTAAAATTATAGGTTATTTTCCAAATTTATTGAATTTCATGTCAAATTTTGAGGACCTTAATGGAATCAATTGCAAAAACTCAAAAATAAGGATTGTAGATATTTTTAATACCTTTCCAAATTGTACTCATTTGTGTCCAAATTCAAAAATATGAGCATGTTATGAGCTTTGGAATTTTGAGGCATTTCATTGAATTTTGACCAAGCAATCAATTTGCAAATTCTTGATAACCTGATTTGTGGCCCTTTGTTTCACTTCAAACTTGGCCCATGGCTCATTTTCAATATACTAAGACCCATCATGCCAAAGTTTTAACTACACATGGGCAAATTCAAGGGCAATCCGTGGTTTTGCAAAAAGTGGCATGAAAATGCCTAATCACGAACACTTGGTTAATATAAGGAATTAAGCCTTGATCTTTTGTTAACCTCTACCTGAGATAAAAAGAACTGAAATGCACGTAAAAGGATGGAGAATGCACGAGGGATTTTAGTGCTTCATGTGCACCCTTCACTTTTGCAAAAATTGGAATTCATTCGTTCTAACGGTTTTCAGTGTGAAAAGCATATCCTACCCTCCTCTTCATGCTCTATATATTGAGAGGAAAGCTTCATTGAGCCTCATGGGTGCTTCATTTCATCCCTGAGCTCAAAAAACTCCATAGCCACTTGAGAGGCAATCCGTGTGTGTGCGTGTGTGTGTGTGTGTGTGTGTGTGTGATTATGAATGCTATACATTGCCCATGGGATCTGTTCATATCTGAAAATCTCAATACTTACATTCTCTGGGTTTCTTTTTATTCTTGCTCAATTGCTACTGATAGTTATCCGTTTGGTATTGCACTATTTCCTTTCTTCTATTTTCATAGTTCTATGTTGCATGATGGGACCTTTGTTGCTGATATATGTCAGGAGACCCTCTATTTTATTTGATACATGTGTTGTGTTTGTGTTTGTTTCTTTAACTATTGATCGATGAGTCACTCAATTTAGAAATTGAGATCACGACTTCGCTCTCAGTGCATGTTCCCTATAGGATGTTTATTGTTATTTTTCTTTAATTGTTGATCGATGAGTCACTCAATTTAGAAATTGAGATCACGACTTTGCTCTCAGTGCATGTTCCCTACAGGATGTTTATTGTTCTCTTTCTTTAATTGTTGATTGATGAGTCACTCAATTTATAAATTGAGATCACGACTTCGCTCTCATTGCTTGTTCCCTATAGGATAGTTTTGTTAAGCTTCCTTTGACATGTTAATTAAGGTAGGAATCCATGTATGTTAGCATAGGGTAGGATTTTCCTTTATCCTCAACCTTAGGGTCAATCATTGTATGATAACACTAGGGATAGTGCTAGGCTAGTTTCCCTTATTTGTTTTTCCTTCCTTTGCATTTTGCATCTTAAAACAAAAATTGTTTTTCTTGGCAAATCATAAAACACCTCTAATAAACTCAAACCCTTCTTCAAGGTAAAAGATACAAATCAATCTTATTTGTTTGTGCACCTCTTGGCTTTGTTTTTAAACCTGGTTTATTGATGTTTTTCCATCCTTACCATGCCATGCTACCTTGTTATCTTTTATCCGATGTTTCGCCATTGCACATTTGCTTGAAGCCGATGTTTCGCCATCGCACATGTTTGTTATCCTACTTTGATTCTCAATATCATTGTTAGGTGTGATGTTTTGTCATCCATTTTATTGATGTTTCTCCATCGTTGCCATGATACCCTATTATCTTATAGCCGATGTTTCGCCATCGCATACTTGTTTGAAGCCGATGTTTCGCTATCGCACATGTTTGTTATCCTACTTTGATTCTCAATATCATTGTTAGGTGTGATGTTTTAAACCTGATTTATTGATGTTTCGCCATCTTTGCCATGATATCTTGTTTTCTTATAGCCGATGTTTCGCCATCGCATACTTGTTTGAAGCTGATGTTTCGCCATCGCACATGTTTGTTATCCTACTTTGACTCTCAATGTCATTGTTAGGTGTGATGTTTTATCATTTGGTGTTTCGCCATCTTTGACATGTTACTGTGTTATTATTTAGCCGATGTTTTACCATCTCATTCGTTTGTTGTTTTATTTGATGTTTTTCCATCTTGACTGTTTTTGTTGTCTTAACTAAAAAACACAAACCAACCAGAATATATGAGCCAAACTACGACTGCTCTGATTCCTTAAAAGGGATACATAGGCAAAGGGGTAGGGCTCAACCGAGCATATCTTTTATTTTCCCTACATTGTTTTCTTTTTCTTTCTTTCGCATGCATTCCCTTTTTTAGCTTTAAGCCATAGACATAGGTTTTAAACACACCCATTAGATTAGACAACAAGAGTGGATACCATAGAGTACTACGGGCGTGTGGGGATGCTAATACCTTCCCCTCGCATAACAGACTCCCTTACCCGATCTATCGGTCGAAAGACCGTGATTGCTCCCTTTTCAGGTTTTCTAGATGTTTACCTTTCCCTCTCGGCGGGATAAAAGACGTTCGGTGGCGACTTCATTGATGTCTCATTACAGAGATGATGGTTCCGCCAGGCGGTTTCAGTTGGCGACTTCACTGGGGACATATTGACCTCTTGATGGTCCATCCTAGAGTCGATCCTAGCTCTTGTTTGTTTTCTTTTTGGGTTTTTATTTTACCGCTTTGCATATTTATCTGTTTGCATTGCATCCTATGTGCGCTTTACTTTCTGCATACTGGATTTGGCTGGACTGTTTGGATTCTGGATTTCTTAGTGGGTGGGTTGTTCCATGAGGTAAAAGGCCTCATACCCAGGCTATGAGTGAATTCCATAGGAATTAGGAATAGAGTGGCCATGGCAGCTATGAGGCGGATGCTTTGTAGACCTGACCATGAGACCCATGACTTCAGAGGTAGTTTGGATAGGTGTTATCGTATGATGATACCAACAGTCGAGCTCTTGTACTCTGATTTGGCTTTTAACCTTACCTTGACCTAGAATACACCCGTGAGAGGGGCGGGAAAACTTTTCTTACAGGTACAAGTACTGTTGGTGACTTTGTGTTGTGAAGGTGACTCAGGTTCCCATGATAGTTTTGAAGCTTTGGGATTTTCTTTTGATCTTGAGTGGTGTTGTTCTGTAATGGTCCAGCCATTATCCAGTGTGAAACTTTGATCCTGTCATGTTGCATCATAGCATATTTATTTATAAAAAAATGATGTATAAAAAATAAATAGCATGCGCATGTCATCTTCCAAGGACATTCGAGAGTCTTCTTTCCATCAGAAATGGTTGGCCTCCCGTCAGATGAGTTTGATTCAGTTCGTGTTGAAGAGCCCACCAGGCATACATTCGCTTATCAGATTCCTACTATTGATGTGTACGAATTGAAGAGGTTGAGTTCTTATCTGAAGGGTGATGTTCTGAATAATTTCAACAAAATTTTTGGCAATTTGTTACTAATCCTTAACACTCCAGTTGACCCAATGGCTCTGATCACCCTCTTCCAGTTCTATGACAAGGAATTACAGTGTTTTACTTTTCAAGATTATCAACTGGTTCCCACACTAGAAGAATACGCGTACCTACTTAATATCAAGTTGTCCGATGAAGTTCCTTTTGTCCAAGTGCCAGAGAAGCTG
This sequence comes from Vicia faba, assembly GCA_948472305.1. Lineage (NCBI taxonomy): Eukaryota > Viridiplantae > Streptophyta > Magnoliopsida > Fabales > Fabaceae > Vicia > Vicia faba. Next base: position 172,196 of record CATIWC010000393.1, read on the forward strand.
AAGTTCGAAGTTATTGCTGAAATTCTTCATTTGAATTGGAAAGAGGTGAAAGACAATTGGAAATCAAGTGAGGATACTACAGGGTTTTATTTGTATTTCTTAGTGAAGAAAGCTGAAGACTGGGCAAAGAAAGGGAATTGGAATGACTTCAACTCTCTGTTTGCTCTCATGATATACGGGATCATCCTTTTTCCTCACAAGAGAAATTTTAAGGATTTGACGGTTATTTGTGTTTTTAGAAATAAGAACCCGGTACCGACACTCTTGGAAGATAATCTTTACACCATTCATTTCAGGCATGGGAAAGGAGGTAATATAAGTTTATGTCATTCAATGTTGTATCAATGGTTTAAGTTGCATCTACCGGTAAGTGGCCCTTTCGTGGATACCAGACATTCTCTCTGATGGTCATCAATACTTGTCAACCTTACTTCATTTGATATCCGGTGGAATTATGACATGGGGGAAGTACGAAGTATTATCACTAGCTGCGGAGATTTCCCTAATGTTCCCCTCATAGGAACTAAGGGGTGTATCAACTATAATCATGTGTTTGCTTATCGTCAATTGGGATATGCAATGGATGGACCGCCAAAGGTTGAGGAGGTGTCTGAATCCGTGTTTTTGTTAGAGGAAGTGATCCTGTGATATTGAAAAGAGTGACAAGTTCTTGGAAGGGAATTCACAAGAAGGATAGAACTACTTTGGGCAAGAAGGTTCTTATTGCTAGAGTTCCTTACCTGGAATAGATTATAAATAGGGTTAAGATTTTACGGTTACCATTTGCAAGGTCGGCTCCTATATGTGAGCAACCTCCTACTGTTCTGAGTAACACAGTGCCTATCGAGGTGTTCACCCAGGTTCATGTTGAGAACATTCAACTTCGCGCAAAAGACCGTGAGGCGGGGATGAAACTTTATTGGGTAGATCAAGAAAGGGCCGACTTAGCTCGCAAACTCAAAGAAGTTCAAGGGGAAACTTCTGATGCAACAAGTTTTAGGAAGAGATCTCATGCTGAAATGGAAGAAGAGTTGAGTAAGACCCAGCAAGAGTGCCAGAAGCTTCAGGCATCTGATATTAGCTACAGGAAGAAGATTCAAAACTTGGAGAAACAGCTCAAAGACAAAGATGCTCAGCTTAAGAAGGAAGTAGCCCAGAGGCATGTCGCAGAGGATAGGTTTCAAGAAAGTAAAGTAGTCGCATCACAACTTTTGAAAGAGAAAGCCAGGCTTGAAGAGTATTGTCAACACCTTGAAGTGTGTCTTGTTCCAAAGATTTAGTTTTTGTTACTTACCTTTGGTGTATTTGGTCACCCCCAGGATTGTTGGAAGGGACCATTTGTTTGTCTTTATTATTCAGTTTTGTTAAGTTTACTTTGAAACACGTATTTTATCGCTACACTCTTAAATGTCCGAAGTCGCTTGAACATCATTTCTCTTGTTTGTAAATAATTGAAGTGTTTGTCCTTTTGTCCTTTTTTTCCTTTGATTGTATGCTTGTTTATTGGTTGCACGCCATAATTGATGAATAAAAGGACTCTTGAATATCGGGAAATGACAAACATATCATGCATTTCATAACATTACAGGTTATCTCAAGACGGTATTCTTATTCTTCTGCTTTTCTTATTTAAAATTCAAGATGACTACTCATCAGTATTCCACCAGAAACAATTTGCCAAGACAGATGGAACAACTACGAGTTGAACTCGTTTAAATGAGGGCCCAGATGGTTACTCAGATGACCCAGTTCATGGAGGTCATCACCAATGTGAATCGCCGACAGGAGGAACTGGATGCCATTGTCAACAACCAGCACCGCTATCCAGGGGATGGTGGAAATTAAGGGCTCTATCAGGACATTTCTGTAGGATTGTGGGATGTGCAAGATCAGCCTGTTGGAAATTTTCACGGGATGCCCGAAAATCCTTTTGTGCGCAACGTAGGGCAGTTTCCCCCGTCTCCGGGATCTCGTCTTGTGGGGAACAGAAGAGATAATCAGGGCGGTGTAAGGAACTATCAGGAGAAGGAGTATGACTTTGATCAGGATGAAGATCAGTTTTCTGTTCAGCGTTCAGAGCCGGAAGTTCAGGTTGAGGATAGGAAGTATCGGTTGTTGGAAGAACGTTTGAAGGTTATGGAAAGGAAAGGAGTCCTTGGTATGGATGCTAATGATCTCGGGTTGGTGTCTGGGGTGAAAGTTCCTCCAAATTTCAAGCCTCATGTATTTGAAAGTACAACGAAACATCATGTCCTGTTACTCACGCAACTGCTTATTTCCGAAAGATGTCGGTGCATACTGAGGATCAGGGACTTTTGATTCACTTTTTCCAGGATAGCCTATCTGGGGCATCCCTGGAGTGGTACATGAAGTTGGAGAAAACTCATATTCGTTTCTGGAATGATCTTGCTCGGGCTTTTGTCAAACACTATCAGTACAATGTGGATATGGCGCCTAATTGCACTCAGTTACAGAATTTGTCACAAGGACCAAGAGAGTCTTTCAAGGAATACGCTCAGAAGTGGCGTGAGTTGGCTGCGAGGGTTCAACCTCCACTCATGGAGAGAGAACTCATTGATATGTTTATGAGTACCATGCAAGGGCCATTCTATGAGCACATGATAAGAAGTACTTCGGCAGGATTTGCAGACTTGGTTATGGCTGGTGAAAGAATTGAGGTAGGTTTGAAATTGGGGAAAATCCAGATTAGAGGTTCTAGTGGCTCATCAGGGGGCAGTAAGAAACCATTCAACACTTACCCTAAGAAAAAGGAAGGCGACACAAGTGCGGTTTACTCTCATAGAGGAAGAGGAGAGGACCGTCAGCACCAACAAATCAATGTTGTTTCTATTCCTGTTAATGCTCCTCCGCAGCAGAGACCGAATACAGTGCCTCAATAACAAAGACAGCAAGATGCTCCCCGTCAGTATAATAATCAACAACAGAGACAATTGAGAAAATTCGACCCCTTGTCGGTATCTCTTACTGAAGCACTCCAGCATTTGCTCGATTTAAAGTTGATCGGTTTGAGAAATATGCCACCACCCCCCGCAATACTTCCTCCTAACTATGATGCTAACGCGAGATGTGAATTCCATTCAGGCGGAGTTGGTCATTCTACTGACAATTGCTTTGCATTGAAGTGCAAAATACAAGACTTGTTGGATGCTAAGGCAATTGAGTTTACTCCAGTGACTGGTCCGAATGTTACTCAGAACCCAATGCCTAGGCATGGAGGGGGTGTTGTTAATATGATTGATGATAATGGTGAATGGTGAAGTGTTGAATTTAATCATGAATGTGGAACAAGTAACTACTCCGTTGTGGTATGTTAAGAGGTATTTGCTTGACAATTCTATTTTTCCGGGTTGTACTTCAGAGTGTGCCAAGTGTAGAGAGCAACCAAAGGGCAATGATGATTTAAAAGCCGGTATCCAGTTGATGATAAAGGAGGGTTCCCTGCAGTTCGATAGAAAACCGAGCTACCTTCAGGTTACCGAAGAAGATGTTGATGTGGTATCTATTCCTTACACTCCTGTGTGCATTCCTACCCCATATAGGGCACCTCCTTTGATGATTACGGTACCTGGTCCCATGTTGTATACCAGTGAGAAGGCCATCCCATGGTATTATGGTGCTGATGTTTATTACCATAGGGTGAAGCAGGAAGTAAGTAATCGTTTTTCTGAGGAAGAACGTGCTGAAGATAATGAAGGGGAAGTTCATAATTTTTCTGGTGTGGGTCGAATGACTAGAAGCGAAAGAGTATTTGGTCCTTCCAATGTGCAAGATACGGCAGATGCTTCTGCAAGGGAAAAAGGAAAACAGCAGGCGATGATTGGTAATCCAAGGGTTACACCAGCCAATGTGACTCAACCAATTCCGATACCAGAAACTTCTTCAGTTCTCGATGAGGTTGAAGAGTTAATGCGAATTATCAGAAAGAGTGATTATAGCATAATTGATCATCTGAGCCATACTCCTTCTAAGATTTCTATCTTGTCTCTGCTAATTTATTCATAACCTCACAGAAATTCTTTGATGAAGTTGTTAAAGAACGCGTTCGTGCCACATGAGATAACAGTCAACCAGTTTGAGAATGTTTGTGCTAACATATCTGCCGGGAACGGTCTGGGCTTCACAGATTTTGATCTTCCTCCGGAGGGGCGAGACCATAACAAAGCGTTGCATATTTCAATGGAGTGCAGGGGCACTACTTTATCCTGGGTTTTGGCGGACACAGGGTCATCTTTGAATGTATTGCCTAAATCAGCATTGTTGAAGATTGATTATTCTGGACTGGAGCTGCGCCCTAGTGATTTGATGGTGAAGGCGTTTGATGGCTCTCGAAGGTTAGTGTTTGGGGAGGTGGAGTTAACAATCAAGGTTGGTCCTCTCACCTTCACGGCTACATTTTTGTGATGGATATACAGCCAGCGTATTGTTGTTTGTTGGGGCGGTCGTGGATTCATAAAGCATGGGCAGTCACTTCTACTCTTCATCAGAAACTCAAGTATCCTGCAGAGGGAAAGGTGATAACTGTGTGCGGAGAGGAAGAGTACATCATGAGTCATTTGAAATCATTCTGCTATGTTGAAGTTGAAGGCGAGATACATGAGACTCCATTTCAGGCGTTTGAGACAATTCATGCTGTCAATTTTTCTCCTCCAGAGCAGAAAAGGAAACCTGGAACTGTTATGTCTTCTCTCAAGGATGTGAGAGCTATGGTGGAAAATGGTAACCCTGAAGGTTGGGGTCAGTAGAGTACAACTTCCAGAGCATCTAGTTTATCTACTCCTGTGAAGTTATCCCGTCCTTGTGCTACTCAAGAAGGACACGTCAATGCAGTTGGTGACGATAGGGTTGATGGCTACAATATCGAAGATTGGATTCGTCCGAGTATTCCAGGACAGACACTCAACAATTGGACTTCTGTGGATGTTATCCAAGTTTCAAGCGCTGAGGAGTAATTTTCTTGTTTTCTTTTATTATCATATCATAATTCCTACGCTCTGCCTAAGGCGTGGTGGATAATTTGTGTAGGGCCACCATGTTTATTTTCAAAAAATTTATCATGAAATAAAGGATGTTTTTGCATTCAAAATTTTGCTCCATTTCTTTTTTATTTGAATGGCAATGTTTCTCTTTTCACACACTGTCACTAAAAAATGCCCAAAATGTCATTCATGCAGATGCACTTCCACCACCGATTATATTGATAACGACTCTGCTATGGCTCATTATGACTTTGATACTCCTATTTATCAAGCTGAAGAAGAAGCATATGAGGATTGTGATCTTCCGGAGGAATTAACAAGATTGTTAAAACAAAAGGAGAAGGTTATCCAGCCGAATCAGGATTCGATTGAGGTGGTGAATATTGGCACAGAAGAGGTAAGAAGAGAAGTCAAGATAGGGGCAGATCTCGAAGAAAGTATAAAGGTCAGATTGATTGATCTACTCCATGAGTATTCTGATATCTTCGCTTGGTCTTATGAGGATATGCCTGGGTTGGATACAAACATAGTGGTGCATCGACTACCGCTCAAAGAAGGTTGTTCTCCTGTCAAGCAAAAGCTCCGAAGAACTCATCCTGAGATGTCCAAGAAGATCAAGGAGGAGGTCCAGAAGCAGTTGGACGTGAATTTCTTAAAGGTCATCAATTATCCGCCATGGATTGCAAATATTGTGCCTATATCCAAGAAGGATGGTAAAGTCAGGATGTGCGTGAATTATAGGGATTTGAACAGGGCCAGCCCTAAAGATGACTTCCCTCTTCCGCATATTGATGTGTTGGTCAATAATACTGCTCATTCCAAAGTGTTCTCGTTCATGGATGGTTTTTCGGGTTACAATCAAATTAAGATGGCTCCGGAAGATATGGAGAAGACAACATTTATCACGCCTTGGGGAAATTTTTGCTATAAAGTGATGCCGTTTGGTTTGAAAAATGTCGGGGCAACATATCAGCGCGCCATGGTCACTCTCTTTCATGATTTGGTTCACAAAGAGATTGAGGTTTATGTGGATGATATGATTGTTAAGTCTGACACAGAAGAGGAACATCTTGTTCATCTGGAAAAATTGTTCGAGAGACTGAGGCAGTTCTTGCTGAGGTTGAATCCGAATAAGTGCACCTTCGGGGTGAGATATGGAAAGCTGATGGGTTTTATTGTAAGTGAAAAAGGTATCGAGGTGGACCCGACCAAGGTAAAAGCGATATAGGAAATGCCTGAACTAAGGACAGAGAAGGAAGTACGTGGTTTCTTGGGAAGGTTAAACTACATTTTTAGATTTATTTCTCATCTCACAACCACTTGTGAACCTTTGTTCAAGTTGTTGAAGAAAAGTCAGACAGTGAAATTGAATGAGGATTGTCAGAAGGCCTTTGACAAAATAAAGGAGTATTTGCAGGAACCTCCGATACTCATGCCGCCAGTGGAAGGAAGGCCATTTATCATGTATCTAACTGTGTTGGAGAGCTCAATGGGTTGTGTCCTCGGTCAGCACGACGAGACAGGGAAGAAAGAGTAGGCTATTTACTACTTGAGTAAGAAGTTTACGGAATGCGAGTCGAGGTACTCATTGCTGGAAAAGACTTGTTGTGCGCTTGCCTGGGCCGCCAAACGTTTGAGGCAGTACATGTTAACGCACACCACCTACTTGATATCCAAAATGTTCCAATCAAGTATATTTTCGAGAAGCCAGCTCTTACAGGCAGGGTAGCCCGGTGGCAGATGATACTCATCGAATATGATATCCAATACACTACTCAAAAAGCAATTAAGGGTAGTGTACTAGCCGACCATCTTACTCATCAGCCCATGAACGATTATGAACCGATGAAGTTTGATTTTCCGGATGAGGAAATTGTGTATATTCGGGATTGTAACATGCCAGACCCAAACGAAGGACCTAAGTCGGGATCACGTTGGACGCTTGTTTTTAATGGTGCCTCCAATGCCATGGGCAACGGTGTTGGAGCTATTATCACTTCCCCTGAGGGGTACCACATTCCTTTCACGACTCGTATTTGTTTCGATTGCATTAACAACATGGCCGAATATGAGGCTTGCATTTATGGCATTGAAGCGACAATCAACCTGCACATCAAATTTTTTAAAGTTTACGGGGATTCCAATCTTGTTATCAGCCAGATTAATGGAGATTGGGAGACTCGCCATCAGAACCTAATTCCCTATCGTGAGCATGTTATGAAGATGATCTCGTACTTCGAAGAGATCACGTTTGAGCACATTCCCAAAGAAGAAAACAATCTAGTTGATGCACTGACAACATTGTCCTCCATGTTCAAGGTTAAGTGGGCTAATGAGACACCTTCCATTACCATCAGAAGTTTGAGTGATACAACTTTCTATTTTGAGGCTAGTTTGGAATCAGATGGTAATCCTTGGTTTTATGATGTTAAACGATATCTCGAAACACAAGAATACCCTGAAGAGGCATCCGTCACAGATAAGAAGTTCTTGAGAAGATTTTCAGCCAAGTTCTTTCTCAGTGGTGGTGTGTTGTATAGAAGGCATCATGACGGTTTACTGCTCAGATGTGTTGACAAGAAAGAAGCAGCTAGAATCATTGAAGAGATACATGAAAGTGATTTTGGGACCCATTCCAGTGGGCATACCATGGATAAAAAGATTTTGCGAGCAGGTTATTATTGGTCCACCATGGAGACTGACTGTTACAATCATGCACGGGTTTGCCACAAATGTTAAGTCTATGATGACAAGGTGCATGTGCTGCCAGTACCTTTGAATGTATTGACTTCCCCTTGGCCATTTGCGATGTAGGGAATTGATATGATCGGCAAAATTGAACCGACTGCATCCAACGGGCACCGTTTCATTCTAGTTGCCATCGATTATTTTACAAAATGGGTTGAAGCTGCATCCTATGCCAATGTCACCAAGCAGGTGGTAACTCGGTTCATTAAGCACAATATTATCTGTCGCTATTGAGTACCTGAAAAGATCATTACCGACAATGGGTCTAATTTGAACAACAAAATGATGAAGGAGCTTTGTGAGTCCTTCAAAATCAAGCATCATAACTCTTCCCCATACCGACCAAAGATGAACGGTGTTGTCAAAGCGGCCAACAAGAATATCAAGAAGATCGTACAAAAGATGGTGGTAACCTATAAAGATTGGCATGAGATGATTCCTTTCTCTTTGCATGGTTATCGCACCACTGTGCATACTTTGACTAGGGCAACCCCATTTTTATTGGTTTACGGCATGGAAGCAGTATTTCCAGTAGAAGTCGAGATTCCTTCTCTTAGGATCATGAGGGATGTTAAGCTGGATGAAAGTGAATGGGTACAGAATCGGTTGGATCAGTTGGAACTTATTGACGAGAAGAGGTTGACAACTGTATGTCATGGTCAGGTATATCAGTAGAGGATGAGGAAAGCTTTTGATAACAGGGTACGGCCTCAGTGTTACAAGCCAGGTGACCTTGTGCTAAAATGGATAATTCTCCCCCAGGGAGATCCCAGGGGCAAGTGGGCTCCGACTTATCAAGGTCCTTTCGTGGTAAAAAAAGTTTTCTCTAGAGGAGCTATGATGCTCACGACTATGGATGGAGAGTACTTCCCTCTCCCTGTGAATGCTGACGTAGTTAAAAAATACTTTGCATAAAAAATAAAAATAAAAAACCCCGCTAAACTGAAAACCCGAAAGGGCGGTTTAGGAAAAAAGAGGGTGTCCTGGTGAATCGAAAACCCGAAAGGGTGATTCAGGCAAAAGTTAGGGACTTAAAGCAAGTAACTACGCTCAACATGGGATCCTTTGTTTCTTTCCTTCGTTCCTTCACCTGGCATAAGCTCGAAGCTAATCCAAGAATGATCTGTCTGAAAGCAGGAAGATGAAAGCGTAAGAGTCATAAAAGTCATAGCAGAGTCGGGACTTGATGGATATTCACATTCACATTTCCATTTGTAAACACTTGTTTGCTTTTATTTTGTAATTACTTGCTTCCAAATGTAAATGCCTTTTTCACAGGCTGATTTCTCAAAATCAATAGAGTATCTTCTTTCAAGTACACGTATACGTTTCTTTTCTCCCTTTTTACTATTTTGTTTGCAAAAACGTCCAATATTTTGATAAGCATGTGCATATAAACTTCGTGGAACTTACACGGAAATGGTAATCTAAGTCATGGTTAGTTGATCGCTTGAAATACGGATAACAAACATAACTAATATTGTGCAAGGGGCGTGTTAGTTCTATGATTGATGGAATTCTCATTCACTTTACTGGTAGACACCTTGCCTTTTGTTTCACAGCTCTGTGCTGTTGGTAAAGGTCATGGGTCAGGGTAATATCAAGATCACGGCAGGTCGGCGAGATCATGGCTTTTATTACGTTTCTTTGCTCCACTTTCATGTGTTATCTTGATTGATTGTTTTAGCATTGTCTGCATATAGGATTTTGTTTATGGCCGAATGTCAGTCTTGATGCGTTGAATATTTTTTTGCCTTGAAGAAATTGTTTCATTTTACTTAATTCATCCAGTATCACTCTTTAATCGTTTTTCGAGCATTTTGATACCAACTGTGCCAACTCTTTTGCTTAGCCAAGAGTTTGGAGGAAGGAGTTTAGCTAAAAATGATGACTGTAATGGTATGCTTTTGAGTAGAACCTCGTTGACGATGTACATGCATTATTTCAATCCCCAAACACCGGAGATATAAGGGAATTAAACCCTCGTTAACCCCTCTGAGCCTTCAAAGTAGGAGTTTTTGTTCCATTAAAAAAACCTTATTTTTTAACCAGGGGCAGGGTAGATGTTCAGTTAATTTGACCAAGCATTCAAATTTCAGAAGGAATATCCCATCTGAGGGTCACCACATTTTATCTTTCATATCATGAGATCAGGAAAATTGTCTAAACAACGATGTTCATTTCCTCACAAAGTCCTGAGGTCGAGATCGAATCGATACAATAATGGTTATCCCTCACTGACCAAGGAATGAGGCATTTGTTTTCTTCAAAAAAAAAAGAGAAAAAAAAAGAAGAGAAAAAGTTCAAAGACCTAAAGTCACATTGACTTGTTCGAAGTGGAAAGTATGAATAAGAAAGAAACAAAAATCCCCGTTGTTGTACCCCAAAATTTTCCCTCCCATATTCTTCAAGATTTGTCAAGAGTCATCTTCAAATGGTTCAAGACTACTCAAGAGTTGTATAGTTCAAACCACCTCCTAAGCCAGTCAAAATTAGGGTTTTGGTTCTTTCAAGGAACTTGAGGTTTTCAATGGCTCAATCAAGTCTCATAGGCCTATATACATCCTCAAGCACCTACATGCCAAGTTTCAAGACTCACAGTGCCAAGTTGCACAATCAAAAGCCCCAGTTGATCCACAGTCAACTGCAGGGGCAAAATGGTCATTTTGCAGTCAAAAGTCAGAATTTTTGGTCAACATCTTATTTTGAGTCCACAATCATCATTTGATCAAGTCTTGATCATGATTCAACAAGGATAGCTCAAGAATCATCAAGATGCAAAAAGTTAATATTTTTGGACAGCAGAAAAGTCAACTGTATCTTGACTAGGGCATAACTTTTTCATGGTTCATCATAAAAATTCCATCCAATGCTCATTTTGAAGTGGATGACATTTCCTACAATCCATCTTCACATTCCAAGTCCAAGAAATTCACTCATAAAAAGTTATCAATTTCTACATTATAGGTCAAATTCAAAAGTCAACAAAAATGCACTTTAAGTCAAAGGCCATAACTTGATATTGGTAAATCCAAATGACATGGGACCAAAGGCATTGGTTATAGGACTTCAAGACCTTTCCAAAATGTCCAAGAACATGTTCATATGATCAAAATTGAGCAAGATATGCATTGGAGAAGTTGGGAAATTTTTATGAATTTGCAAAAGTCAACTTTGCTCAAAACACCTTATTTTTGCTAATGGGCCTCAAATCTCTTCTTGAAACTTCATCCATGGCCTATGCACGACCCATCAAGCTTAATTGAATTTATTTTCTTATTTTTTATTAATTAATTGGATTTTTAATAATATTAATTCATTTAATTAATTTAAATTGTAGGAAAATACAAAGATTTGATTTTTCAATCTTTTTGTGAAGCAAATATGGTCAAGATATGCTGGCAATTTCGTGTACAAATCAAATATGCAAAAATCTCCAAAGTTGGCAACTTTTTCCAATCATGAAAATGCAAAAAGATTTGATTTTCAATCAAATATTCAATCATCAATTCAAAGGGTTTTGGCTCAAGATTGTGACCTAAATTCATTCTCCTATATATATACAAGCTAACCCTAATTCCATACACGTGAGAGAAGCAGCAGAAAAGCCATAGCATATTGAAAATTTTTCAAGAAAAACTCAAAACTGATTTCTATATTCCAGGGCGATTCAAAGCTTTTTGTTAATTCTAACACCTTGCAGGGGTTCCCAGGAACGTGTGGCAATTGAAATCACACGCTAAAGCTCAAGAAATCACTAAGAACATAATCACGGTTTGCACATTTTTTTCAAAATCGTATTATCCAATTCATGCGCATTTAACATGATTTCTTGTTTGTTTTGCATTGCTTGAATCCATATGAAGCTAATGGCATAAGTTAATTGAATTATAATGCACAGAATCAAAAGTTACCATGGACGATTTCTAGGGTTCATGAGCTGTGAATTTGGGGCTTTGCAATCCAGGAATAATTAGGACTCCTAAGATAGATGGTTGGAATCGTTGAACCAAGATGAACAAGACTGACTATTCGCGAAATATTTATATTAATCACAGCCCTAATCGCTATTTTTCGTCACACTGTTTAGTGGGGGTTAAAAACCCCCGCTATCTGTTTATATTTTGCAGGAACAAATGAAGAAGACGATGACGCGTTGATGTCTTATTGGCTCGTTTGAAAATAAGCGCGCGTGTTTTTTTTGTTACAGCATATTTGATTGTTTCTTAATATAATAATTGCATATTATTTGAATAACAAAAGGGTGCAGGTGGTGTAGTGGTTGAACGATTGGCATATGACCATTGGGACCTGGGTTCGAATCCCAGGTCCCCCAAAATAATTATTTGTTCTTTTTCTTAACATGTTCTTGTGCAGCTTTCAAAAAGTGATCCATCATGTACCTCCAAACATCCAAGCGCCATGTGGCTTCAGGCATCAATCCAATGGCCTAGATGGAAGGATCATCATGCTCCCAGTCAACACGCGCATGGAGGAGCCAGAAAGTCAAAAGGGCTTGAGGTTAATGGGCCACAAAATTCCAAACTTACCTCCTAAATGGGCCAGCACCCCCCTTGGTTTATTCTTCTTTTAATTCGTTTTCTTTTTTCTTCTTTATTCTAATTATTTATTAATTATTATTATTATTATTTAATTAACATAATTAATTATTTTCATAATAAATTCAGAAAACTAAAATATTTTTATTATTATTAATTTCACCTTTAATCTATTATTTTTGTAAATAAATTCTAATGTAATTAAATTAGTTAATTAGGTTAATTTTGACTTTTTTTTCACAATAAATAAAATCAACATAGAATTAGGGTTTTGATTTTTTAATCATCTTTTTTATTTTATTTTATTTCCATAAAAAAACATAAAAAACTTAAAAATATTTCTTTTTATTGATTAGTTTTAGGTTTAATTTAATTTAATTCATAAACCACCAAAAACTCTTTCTTTCTCAAAAAAGGGTAAAAACCCTAAGGACTTTTCCGATTTAATTTTTATTCGCGCATATTATTTTTGATCATATTTATGTAATTGCTCCGAGGATGTAATAGCTTTAACTAGGACTTTTTATCGCTTTATTTATTTTCTCGCAATTTACTTTTCAAGGGTTGCTTTTGGTGATGTAAATACCCAACGCCTTGTAATAGCGTAGATTTATTTTCCGCAAACTATTAAACTGCTAGATGTATGTTAACTAGGCTATGCATGACAAGACTTATTCTCAAAATAAAATCAAAACGTAGCTCACCATAACATGTGCAAAGAAAATATAATTTGAAACTTGACACACTCGCACATGCCATTCCTAGGGTACGCCTCACTTGGTTGCCTCGACGTGGTCATTGAGTATAGGGTGTTTTAGAGGTCGCCCTCTTGTCTAAAAATCCAAGTTGCCTCGAAACGGTTGCCTCGGATAAAATGATCTAAGACATTAGGGTTACCGCTAAGGCGTCCTACTATTGCTTTGGTGACCACATGTCCCATATAATCGAATTGACCCGAAAAACTCCAACGACGGTGCTACCTACTTCTCAATAGTGGGATAGTACTGTCTAAAGGACATTTACACAACTTAATTTCTTTTGAGTAGGTAGAGGTTCTCAGGTACTTGCTCTTTCAAAACAAAAATACTTTTCGCACTTACACTTTTCAAACAAAAGTTTTCAAACAACACTTCATACACTCTTGAGGACAGATACAAGAGTTAAAATCGAAGTTTTCAAACAAACTTTTTTCAAAACCCACAAACACAAGAAAAGCAAAATCTTTTGAAAACATAGTGAGCAAGTACCTAAGAGCCCGTGGATAACCACGGATAGAAAGGGTGCTAACACCTTCCCTTTCTATAATCTACCTCCCGAACCGAGAGACATCTCGAAAAGGAATTTTGTTGTGCTTTTGTCCTTTCCTTGTTGGAGAAAATAAAAGACGGTGGCGACTCTTGCTTACCGCGACATTTCGCGAACCAGCATTTCAAAACAGTCAGTTCTATTTCCACCGATCACAGAACTGGCGACTCTGCTGGGGATGATTAATAAGTGAGGTGTACCTTAGGATTAGATCATTCTATGTTTTCAATTGCATGCTTTGTATGATTTATATTTGTGGGCTTGTATTGGAGTTTCATAGATCCTAACTCGGATCTGGGGAATACCCTTTAGGTAGCAATAAACTGTGAGGGACCTGTCCGGCGTAGACCGACACGGGTGAAGCAGTAGCTATGTTGGTGTGACACCTTGGTCTGTACCGATATCCCTTGTGTTGGAACGAGGATAATATGGGTCTTCTGAGGAGTCATTAAGCACCAACTGACCTTTAAACCTTAAATTGACCCAACTTGGCCATAGAACAGTAGCAGTATGCTACACTCATTGAGGCTAAACTCTCGCGATGGTTCCGGCTGCAAGAAAAGATTGCGAAGCTGGAGTTATGACCGATTGAGGGTAGTCAGTGATATTGAGATCCTCTAGAACCCGGTTACTATTTTCTAGGACAGGTCTTAACCAACTGAAACTGAAAGAGGGTAGTACCTAAACTTCATGCTGGCCTGAACTCTAAGGGCTGTCTTGTGTGACTTGTGTGCCTTACCATGTTTGCCTTTTGTGAATACTTGTGGTGTGCTTTATCATAACATCATACCATCATAACATTGCATGCATCCTGCATAAGGACTAACCCATTTCAAAGACAAGAGGGTTTCATCTTTGCTCTGTTTTGTAGGACATTATGATGCCTATGCGAAGGAATACTATCCGGCTCAACTTTGTTCACCCACCTGATTTGCTTAAAGAATTGGTTGATAGGATTCCAAACACTACTTCCTTCATCAAGAAGAATGGTTCTCTTCTCGGTTTAGTCACTTCAAAGTGGGACCAACAACTGATGAGTGTCCTGACCCAGTTTTATGATCCCCTATACCATTGCTTCACCTTTCAAGACTTCCAGCTGGTCCCTACCCTGGAAGAATTCTCTGATTTGCTTGGTATCCCTGTTTTGGAACAGACTCCATTCACTGGTTGGGAAAAGACTCTTAGGCTTGAGGAGATTGCTGCAGCCCTTCCCTTGACCAAAGAAGAGGTAATGGCTAACTGGGAGACTAGAAGTGGAGTTAAGGGCTTTTTGGCTAAATTTCTGATTGGTAAAGCTAATAGTTTCTGGAATGACTTAGACTTCAGGGTGTACGAAGACATCCTGGCTCTCTTAATCTATGGTCTGGTATTGTTTCCAAATCCTGATACCTTTGTTAATGTCAACGCCATAAGGATCTTCATCTCTCGGAACCTTGTACCCACTCTCTTGGGCGATATCCTGTAACAACTCTATGCTCGTACTGCCCGAAGACAGGGAACTCTGTGGTGTTGTGCTCCTTTGTTAGTGAGGTGGTTTATTTCGCACCTCCCTAAGTTCGTGCTGAAGAACAAAGAAGGAAGAGGTTGGGCTCATAGGATAATGTCTCTTACTGATAATGACATCATTTGGACTCTCAGAGGTTTAGATGAAGTGGCCGTTATTGATCGTTGCGGAGAGTATCCTAATGTTCCTTTGATCAGAACCCGAGGAGGAATCTCTTATAACCCATGTTTAGCTCTCTGTCAGTTTGGAAGGGCCAGAAGAGCAGGGCCTCATGAGATGTTGATACCTCACATCAGTTTTGAATTTCAGGTAGATAGTGATGAGCTGCGCCGTAGATTCATCAGGGCTTGGGATAGAATTCACAAAGCTGACCCACATGAGTTGGGACCAAAGACTTCTCTGCCTATGGAGTCCTACTTCAGATGGGTCCGCATCCGTGCTCAGAAGTTAGGTATGCCATACGAAGCTGTCAGACCTATTATTCTTGAATTTCCTGACAGAGACGGGGTCCCTCCAACTGTCCTCCATCCTCAGATACCCACTGATGTTGATACACTAAAGAGGTCTTGGGCGCAACTACAGGAAGAACGGGATTCTTATCGGGAAAGGTTCAATGAACAGGAATAGAAAATCCAGAAGCTGACAAAGCAATTGGAGAACGAGCGGATCCTGAATGACTATATCCGTACTGAGAAGAAGAGGCCATGAGAGCACTGATGGGCTTTGGATGTTTCTTTTACAACTTTTATTTACTTTTCAGTATTTTCATTCTTGTAACGCTTAAGGGCAATTTGTTGAACAGTTTAAATTCCAAATTTGAATCTAATAAAGTGTGTTTCCTTTTTGTCTACAAAGTTGAATCCTGATTGTCTTTGAAAACATAAATCATACGCATTTCATGTCATCATATGCATCACAGGTACCCTTTTTACAGGTCACTTATCTTCTTTGTTGTTTATTTCAGTAATCATAATGTCTTCTGAACCTACTACTGAACAAGCTATCAAGGCCCTCCAGGCCCAGAATGCCCAGTTCCAGGAGTTGGTTATGAGCCTAGCCCAGGGTCAACAGGAGTTGAAGACTCTGATTCTGAAGAAGAAGAAGAAGAGGACCGTCTTGTTCAACACTGGACGCAGATTTGGAAATGGACTACAAAATGAGGCTGATCTGACTACTTCCTCTGTAGGGAAAGACAGTCCCCAAGAGAGAAGGGTTCCTAGTCCCGTGGTCTCCGACAACGAGACAAATTATAATGATGAACAGTACCCTCCTGCTGAGGATAGGTACAAACAATTGGAGGACCGCCTGAGTGCTATGGAGATTCAGAAAGTGCCCGGTTTGGACTTTGGAGACCTAGGCTTATCCTCTGGGGTGGTGATTCCCCATAAATTCAAGGCACCTGCTTTTGCAAAGTACGACGGAGCTTCCTGTCCTAAGCTGCACCTCCGATCGTATGTAAGGAAGATCCAACCTTATACAGCTGACAAGAATTTATGGATCCATTTCTTCCAGGATAGTCTTTCAGGGACTCAACTCGAATGGTTCTATCAGCTGGATGGAGCCAGTATTCGTAACTGGGGGGATTTGGCTACTGAGTTCTATAAGCAGTATCAGTATAATTTCGACCTCGCTCCTACGCGTACCCAACTCCAGGGTATGTCACTAGGGACGGGTGAAGGATTTAAGGAGTATGCCCAAAAGTGGAGGGACCTTGCTGGAAGGGTGCAGCCACCTTTGACTGACCGTGAACTTGTGGATATGTTCTTGGGGACCCTGTCTGGTCCGTTCTTCAACCATCTGATTGGAAATTCTTCTGCCGGGTTTACAGATCTTATCTTGACTGGTGAGAGAATAGAAGCTGGTATCAAGTCTGGGAAGATACAGAAAGGTGCCTCTTCGAGCACTGAAAAGAAGCCCTTCAAGAAGGAATCTAGTGTTGTTTATGGTTCAAGGAGACAGAATAAACGGGAACGCCGCCAAGCTGTCAACACGGTGGTAATTTCAAAGCCTGCTGCTGCTCCTCAGCAATACAACCAACAAAGGGGTGAGAGACCTAAAAGGCAGTATACTCGTCTCAGTATGACCCTGTCTCAGATATTGCTGCAACTACTGTCAACCAATCTGGTAACTATAAAAGAAGCTCCGAAGGTGGTAAACACGACGTCTCCAAAGTACAATCCCAACGCCCGCTGCGCTTATCACTCTGACAGCCCGGAGCATACTACGGATGATTGTTGGGCTCTAAAGAATAAAGTTCAGGACCTTATTGATGCTAAAGAGATAGAGTTCGAGGCGCCCGAGAGGCCCAATGTTGTGACTGCTCCCATGCCTAAGCATGGAGTGAATGTTGTAGAGGATGACTTGTATGTAGCCTCTGTGGATGATATTGTTACTCCATTGTTGACTGTCAAAAGGAACCTGTTGCTAGCCGGTTTATTTCCGGGATGTAGTAAAGGTTGCCATCTATGTTCTGTTTCACCTACTGGTTGCCCATCTTTGAAGTCAGGTATCCAAAGCCTGGTGGATAACAAAGAAATCCTATTTGAGAAGATTGTTGTTCCTGCTACCCCTTCTGAAGAAGTGTCCATTGTCACCATTGTCAATAATTCTCCCAAGGCTCCCTCAAAGAAGCCTGTCAAAATCATGCCTGCTCAGAAGATTGCACCCATAATCATCACTGTTCCGGGGCCCTTCCCCTATACATCTGACAAAGCTGTCCCGTGGCACTATGGGGCAGATGTTTATGTGCTTGGAGTTAAACAAGAGTTCGATACTAGTACCGGCGTCAGCAACATCACCAGGCCTGCTAAAGTCACTCGCAGCGGTAGGCTTTTCTCACCAGATATTGTGCCACCAGCTATCCAGAGACCTATTGTCATCACACCTGCAAGTGTGCCTGCTTCCCTGCCTAATCAAGTTCCTATTTCTACCCCTGCTGCCGAGTCATCTGACGCCCGGGGCAAAGGGATTGCTACTGATTTACCTGCCCAGACGGAGGCACCGAAGACAACTACTGTTGAAGCTTCCAAGCAGGAGATGGAAGAGATCCTTAAGATTATCAAGAAGAGTGATTTTAATGTAGTTGAGCAGCTGGGGCAAACCCCATCTAAAATTTCTATGCTATCACTGTTGTTGTGTTCAGAGGCCCATGCCAAGGCTCTGATTACCTTCCTGAAGACGGCCCACGTGCCACAAGAGACATTCGCTGATCAGTTCACCGACTGTGTGGCCAACTTAACTGCTGATAATGGTTTGGGTTTCTCCGACGCCGATCTGACTGCTAAGGGGAAGAACCATAATGATGCCCTGCATGTCTCCATTGAATGCAGGGGCACTACTCTTGCCCATGTGCTGGTTGACACTGGTTCCTCGTTGAATGTATTGCCCAAGAAAGCTCTAGACAGGCTGGATTGTGAGGGTTTAGAGCTCAAGCCAAGTAACATTGTTGTCTGGGCCTTTGATGGGTCCAAAAGGATGGTGCATGGTGAAGTTGAAATTCCAATCAGGGTTGGTTCGCAGGTCTTTGATTCAACATTCTATGTGATAGACATCCGACCATCCTATTCTTGTTTGCTGGGTCGCCCATGGATCCACAAGGCTGGAGTTGTAACCTCCACACTACATCAGAAGCTGAAATACCCGGTCAGAGGGAAGATTGTGACAGTTCAGGGGGAGGAAGAGTATATGGTCAGCCACCTCAACTCATTCCGGTACATAGAAATGGATGGGGAATTCATTGAGACTCCATTCCAGCACTTTGAAGAGGTTCCTCAGACATTGGCGTCAGCTGAAACTGTGATCGAATATTCTCCTTTGAAGATGGCTTCCTTAAAGGATACCCGGGCTGTTATTGAGAAGGGTGAGTGTGCAAACTGGGGCCAACTTCCTGATTTCACTCAGAAGACTGACAAGTTTGGTTTGGGTTTCACTGCAGAAGCTCAGAGGGTTGTTCGCAAGGCAAGGATTGGGAGACCTCCGGTGTTCATCAGCAACTCAGGGGTAAATGCCATTGAAGACGACGTGGAGGAATCTGAATTCGACAGCTGGATCTACCCTACGACCAACGGTGGACCACACAACTAGACTGCGAGAGACTTTGTACCTATTACTTTTGTCACTCAGTAATGAACTCCTTTGTTTTGAATTTGTAACAAACAATAATGTGAAACATTTATGGCCCGGTGTCTTACCCGGGGCACCGTGGCTTCATTTGTGAGGGCTTTTGTGTGTCATTTCCATATATCATTAATAAAAGCATTGGACGTTTTTTGCATTTCAAATCTTGCGCTCCTTGTCTTTCTTTATTATATATTGCAAAACATCTATATTTACACACACTCGCGTATATAGGTCCCAATCCACTCTGGATCTCACTGGTAACGACTCTGCTACTGCCAGTTATGACTTTGAAAATCCGATCAACTTAGCCGAAGACGAAGGTGAATATGATTGTGAAGTGCCTGGTGAGCTTGCAAGACTGCTACTTCAGGAAGAGAGGGTCATTCATCCACACGAAGAGCTAGTGGAAACGGTAAATCTGGGTACTGAGACAGACAGAAAGGAAGTCAAGATTGGTGCCAATCTGGAGTCTAGTGTGAAACAACGGTTGATTCAGATGCTGCATGACTACGTGGAAATCTTTGCCTGGTCTTACGAAGATATGCCTGGGTTGGATACCGATATTGTGGTTCATCACCTGCCTACCAAGGAAGACTGTCCTCCGGTAAAACAGAAGGTTCGTCGTATGCGTCCAGAGATGTCCGAGAAAATCAAAGCTGAGGTTATGAAACAATTCGACGCCGGTTTTCTAGCAGTAACTTCTTACCCTCAGTGGGTTGCCAACGTGGTTCCAGTGCCGAAGAAGGATGGTAAGGTCCGAATGTGTGTCGACTACAGGGATTTGAACAGGGCGAGCCCTAAGGATGACTTCCCTCTGCCTCACATCGACATTCTGGTTGATAACACTGCTCAGCATAAGGTATTCTCCTTCATGGACGGTTTCTCCGGTTATAATTAGATCAAGATGGCTCCTGAAGACATGGAGAAGACCACTTTTGTTACTCAGTGGGGCACCTTTTTCTATAAGGTCATGCCTTTTGGGTTAAAAAATGCTGGGGCAACCTACCAACGGGCCATGGTTGCTTTGTTTCATGATATGATCCACCATGAGATTGAAGTATATGTCGATGATATGATTGCAAGGTCTCAAACTGAGGAGGAACACCTTGACCATCTACAGAAGCTGTTTGACCGTTTGAAGTTGTACAAGCTGAGGTTAAACCCGAACAAGTGCACCTTCGGGGTAAGATCTGGAAAACTATTAGGCTTCATCGTGAGTGACAAAGGTATTCAAGTGGACCCTGCCAAAGTGAAAGCCATACAAGAGATGCCAGTTCCCAAGACAGAGAAAGAAGTCAGAGGCTTTCTAGGACGGCTGAACTACATTGCCCGATTCATCTTACATCTAACTGCTACCTGTGAACCAATCTTCAAGCTACTGAAGAAAGATCAACTAGTACGTTGGAACGATGAATGTCAGGCCTATTTCGAAAGAATCAAAGAGTATCTCCAAGAACCACCCATTCTTATGCCACCGGTTGAAGGGAGACCTCTAATCTTATACTTGACAGTACTTGACAGCTCAATGGGGTGTGTGCTGGGGCAGCATGACGAGTCTGGCCGAAAAGAGCATGCTATTTATTACCTTAGCAAAAATTTTACCGACTGTGAGACCCGATACTCACTGCTCGAGAAAACTTGCTGCGCTTTGGTATGGGATGCTCGTCGGCTGAGACAGTATATGTTGACTCACACCACTCTATTGATTTCAAAAATGGATCCAATCAAGTACATCTTCGAAAAGCCTGCCTTGTCCGGAAGAATAGCAAGATGGCAGATGATCTTGACCGAATATGACATCCAGTACACGACTCAAAAAGCAATCAAGGGAAGTGTGTTGGCAGACCATTTGGCACATCAGGCAGTGGATGATTACTAGTCCATGAACTTTGAATTTCCAGACGAGAATATCATGGTAGTGACTGATTGTGAGGTACCAGGACCGGATGAAGGACCTGAGGAAGGATCCCGATGGTCTATGCACTTTGATGGAGCCTCAAACGCTTTGGGTAACGGCATTGGCGTTGTAATCATATCTCCTAAAGGCACTCATACTCCACTTACCGCCCGACTATGTTTCAACTACACCGACAACATGGCGGAGTATGAAGCATGCATCATGGGTCTTCGAGCTGCAATTGACCTAAGGATCAAGTTTCTGAGTGTCTTCGGAGATTCCGCTCTTGTGATCAGTCAGATCAAAGGCGAGTAGGATACGAAACACCCAAATCTTATTCCTTACAAGGAGTATGTATTGACGTTGATTCCCCATTTCGAGGAGATAACTTTTGAACACTTCCCAAGAGAGGAGAATCAGTTGGCGGACGCGCTGGCTACGATGTCTTCTATGTTCAAAGTCAAATGGGACAACGAGGCTCCCCGGATCATTATTTGGAAATTGGATGAAGCTGCACATTGCTGTGACCTTGAGACCGAAGAGGTAACAAAAAAACCTTGGTATCATGAAGTGAAGAGGTACCTTGAAGCTCAAGAATACCCCGAGGGTGCATCCGTTAATGACAAGAAATTTTTGAGAAGGTTCGCGGCGAAGTTCTTCCTCAGCAATGACATTCTTTACAAACGAAACCATGATTCAACCTTACTGCGTTGTGTGGATAAGATTGAAGCAGAAAGGATCATGGCAGAACTGCATGAAGGTACCTTCGGAACGCATTCCAGTGGATATACCATGGCAAAGAAAATCCTTCGGGCAGGATATTACTGGTCCACAATGGAGGCCGACTGTTACCAACATTCTCGGACATGTCACAAGTGCCAGATTTATGCTGATAAGGTGCACATTCCTCCAGTTCCTTTGAATGTCTTGACAACACCTTAGCCTTTCGCAATGTGGGGCATTGATATGATCGGTGAGATCAGACCCACGGTATCCAACGGGCATCGCTTCATCCTGGTAGCAATTGATTACTTTACGAAGTGGATTGAAGCAACTTCCTTTGCCACCGTAACCAAGAACGTCGTGGTACAGTTCATTCGGCATAACCTGATATGTCGATACGGTGTACCTGAGAGGATCATTACAGATAATGGTACCAATCTTAACAACAAGATGATCACTGAGCTCTGCGAGCAATTCAAGATACAACACCACAACTCTTCTCCCTATCGGCCGAAGATGAATGGGGCTGTAGAAGCGGCCAATAAGAACATCAAGAAGATTGTGCAGAAGATGACAGTGACCTACAAAGATTGGCACGAGATGTTACCATTTGCTCTTCATGGGTACCGTACCTCAGCACGGACGTCAACAGGGGCAACACCCTACTCCTTGGTATATGGCATGGAGGCAGTCCTACCCATTGAAGTTCAGATACCCTCTCTCCGGATAATGAAGGATGCAGGTTTAAGTGAAGACGACTGGATCCAGACCCGGCTTGATCAATTAAACCTAATCGACGAAAAGAGACTCACTGCTATTTGTCATGGTCAAACGTACCAAAAACGGATGATCAAGGCATTTAACAAGAAAGTCAGACGACAAGAGTATCAAGTCGGAGACCTGGTAATCAAGCACATCATTCTACCTCAAGGTGATCCCAGGGGCAAATGGACCCCCACGTACGAAGGGCCATTTGTGGTTAAGAACATCTTCTCAGGAGGAGAAATGATCCTAACCACCATCGATGGTGACGACCTTCCTCACCCCGCCAATACAGATAAAGTAAAAAGATACTACGCATGATCAAAGACCCCCTAGGTTGACTGGCCTAGGCAAAAATAAGGGCTTCCCGGCGAACCAAAAGGGTTCGGGCAAAAATAAGGGATGAAAATGAAAAATCTGTACACCCGGCAAGTCGAAAACCTAAAAAGGCGGCTTGGCCAAAAATGGGTATCCCGGTGGACTGAAAACCCGAAAGGGCGGTCCAGGAAAAAGTTAGGGATAAGCGTAATACTATGTCTCATTGGATCGCCCTGCATCCAGACGTTGGTATTAACTATCAGGCTCAGACGGCACCAGTCAATCAGCTTCATCTCCAACTAAGCAGCAAAGTGATGAGACGCTTGAAGACATAAAGGCGATAGCAGAGTTGGAACCCAGTGGGATTTTTCACATAGCTGTTTTGTTTTCCCTTTCACAAATTGTATAAACTCTATTTTGTTCGACGGTGTTCTCTTACTAGGACGTCATCCTCTTGTACACAAAACGCCTATTTACAGGCAAATTTCAAAATCAATACAAGCTCATTTTTCAGACAAATTGCAAATTGTTTTTCCTTTACCTGTTTTGTTTTGCAAAGAACGTCCAATGTTCATTTTTGATATATGCATTTAACATTAATTGTTGCTCATAAATACTTGCATACGAAAAAAAGGACTAATTACAGGTGACATCGGAAGTAGGGGCAATAAGCATTGTCTAAGCGATCTAGTTGCTCTGTCCACCAAGGTACCAAGGTAGGTTCAGCTGAAGAATATGACCAAGATACCTCCACTCCCCGCAGAGTAAGACAAGATTCAGCAATACTCTCCCCAAGCAGAGTTGGCCTCCCATCATCCCTAAAGAGGCACAGTATCCCTAGCAAGTCAGCAATGCTCTCCCCAAGCAGAGTTAGTCTACCATCAGTCCTAAAAAAATTGGGTATCCCCAGAAGATCTTAATATTCTCCAACGGAGTATAAAGATATTCCTCAACAAGCATCTCCGGCAGTCTTAATATTCCTCGACAGAAATATAAGATTGTTCCCCGGCGGAATACAAGATACCCCCAGTGGAGCCATTTCCTCAAAAGTTTCCCCAGGAGAGTTGAATCATCTCCCCAGTAGGTTCTGGAAGCTTGTCCCCTGCAGAGTACAAAAATCTCTCCCCAGCCATATTCAGGAGATTATCCCCCACCAGAGTCTAACTAGGTTATCCTCAGCAAGTTGCAACGGAAAGATCATCCTCAGCGAAGTTCTTTCTATCCCCAGCGGAGTTCATCATCAAAATCCCCAATGGAGCTTATCAACGGAATCCCCAGCGGAGTTATCGTTAAAATCTCAGCGAAGTACCTCTTCCCCACAGAGTAATTCCCCGCAGAGTAATCTCTTCATCAGGTTTATTCCCCAACGAAGTCATCTTCTCCTACAGGTTTATTCCTACAATCATCTTCGTTCATCATCCTCGGTGGAAACGAAGAATTCAACCAGACTCTTCAACATCAGCCCAGGATTTAACAAACTCCCTGGCATTTGTCAAGGATTTATTTTCCCAGACGAAAATGCATTCATAAACATATCACATTTCACATTTCTTATTTACATACATGATAAAGTGCATACGACACGATCTCATTTATTTTTGAGAACATCATGACATCATGCATTTCATACATCATGACATTGCATACAACTAATGTTTTGCCTTTTCAGGAAAAGGTCAATCCAAAGATGATTACCATTAACCTTTCTTAAGTTCCAGATCAACACCTGTAACTAGCCAGGAAATATCTGTGGACGCCTGATTGTAGATCTATACCTGTAACTAGCCAGGAAAGTATCTACATGAAGAGATTGAAGATTAACACCTGTAACAGGCCAGGAAACCATCTTTCTTTCTCCGATCAGAGATTAATACCTGAAACCAGACATGACAACCATCTCCTCGACCAACCTTCTTAAGTTCCGGGTCAACCCCTGTAACTAGCCAGGAAATATCTATGGACGATTGATTATAGGTTAACACCTGAAACCAGACAGGAAAACCACCTATATGAACTGATTGTAGATCTATACCTGTATCTAGCCAGGAAAGCATCTACATGAAGAGATTGAAGATCAACACTTGTAACAGGTCGGGAAACCATCTTTATTTCTCAGGTCAGAGATTAACACCTGAAACCAGACAGGAAAACTATCTCCTCGACCAATATTTCTCAAGTTCCAGATCAACACCTGTAACTAGCCGGGAAATATCTGTGAACGATTGATTGTAGATCTATACCTGAAACCAGACAGGAAAGTTATCTACATGAAGAGATTGAAGATTAATACCTGAAACCAGACAGGAAACCATCTTTCTTTCTCAAGTCATAGATTAATACCTGAAACCAGACAGGAAAACTATCTCATCTGCCAACCTTTTTCAAGTTCCAGATCAACACCTGTAACTAGCCAGGAAATATCTGTGGACGACGGATTGTAGATTAAATACCTGAAACCAGACAGGACAACTATCTACTTGATCATCATGAAGCAACCCTACATCGGTTGCTTCTCTTCCAAGATGCAGTTTTACACAGACTCATCATCAGGCAACCCTACACAGGTTCCTTCTTTCAACCTACCAAGTTACAATTCAACAAACAGTTCCAGATGGCATCTTTAATCCCATCTCCACAACTATCCATTACATTTCTAGATGGCATCTATAAGCCCATCCTCCTATCCATCATATCTCTAAATGGCATCTGTAAGCCCATTCCCGACATCACATTGCTGATACTACACCATGCGAGTGCAAATTTCTGGGCACTTTAGTGTTCAATCATCTTCCACCTTCGGATCACGAAAGGCATGCAAGCCAATTGTTGTACCCCAAAATTTGCCCTCCCATTTCCTCAACATTTTCTCACCACAAGACCCTTGGAGTTCAAGATCCAGCTAGGGTTTCCTCTGCTCAGAACTCCTCCTTGCACTGTTGACCCAAATTAGGGTTTGTGTTTACACAAGGATGTTTTGACCTAAAATGCCTAAGATGACTTTCTTGCTTCATGTTGGACTCCCAAGTTTACCCATACCGAATTTCAAGCCTTGATTCCAAACTTTGCCCAGTCAATTGGACAGTTGACCTAGAAATCAGCTGTATTGGGGAAAAAGTCAACTGTGGTCAATTGACAATCAAACCTCATGAAATTTGACTCACATCAACATATTGAACTCATACAAACCATTTGGTCAAGTTTGGATCACAATTCCACAAGAAATTTGATCAGATCACCAAAAGGGCAAAATGGTCATTTTTAGGGTTTTGACTGCACAAAGGCAATTTTTGACTGTTTGACCTAACCAATGGCAAACCAAGCTCATACATGGACTCAAGGACCCCATGGAATTGTCTTTCCATGTTCAACAAATTCAAAAGATCCCAAATGCACAAGATTGACAGATGAATTTTCCAGTCAAATGATCAATTTTTGATTGTATACTGAAAAGTCAAACGTTGACTTTTTTGTCAAAATCAAGTGTCAAGATTCATTTTTCATCAAAACATGCCAAATTATGAAACTTGTTCATCAAGAAATCAAAAATTGCAAATTAGGGTTTGAAATGAAGAATTTTCATAACTTAGAGATTTTCTAAGTTATGAAAATCCCTAATTTTTTCCTAACTTTGTCCCACTTTTTCATCAAGATGCATTTGGATTCAAACAAAAGTCAAAACATGAAAGTTGTAGTCCATTGAAAAATCTACAACTTTGGTTCACAAAGTTTCCTCAAGAGAAGATTGTAGCTCAAGTTATGATTTTTGGAACAAGGGTGCAAAACATTCTTAACTTAGAGAAATTTTGACCTATTTTAGGCAGGATTTTTGCCTAACTTCATGGCCACTTTTCATATGCTTCCACTTGGAATTTCAATTTTCATTACAAATATGGATTGTAGTACACATTCCAAGCTTTCCAAAATGTCCAAGAACTCATCAAACAACCTTGTGGTTAGGGAGAATCGAATTTGGCAATATGGGCAAAACTCACTTTGTTCATGGCCAATTTACATGTTCATAACTTTGCATTTTTGAACTCAGCATGCTCTAAGCTAGGTTACAGGTCTTTTATCACATCCACACTCATAAATTTAATGCCAATCCTTCATGTTTAAGTCTTATCTTGTGTGTTTAAGCATTGCATACAAGATTAAGCCTTAATAAGAAAAAGCATATTATCCATTTTTGTAAAGTGTTACTTTATGTCAACTTTGCAATCTATGAGGTACAATGCAGATCTTTGAGGCACAAAGGCATAGACATATCCCACTAATCAAGACTCAAATGTGCAGCATAGATAGAGGCATTGTACTGGCCTAGAAACCAAGTGGACATTTTCTTGCTTAAGTGTGAAGAAACTTGCATAACACAATCCAACTCTCATTGCTGCAAACCTAAGCTTAGACAAACTTGCTAGACACATTCTAAACAACATAACTGAGCTGAAACACGAGCCTATCACCTTCAATACCTCCCCATTCACAGAAACACTATAAAACTGCAAAAACAGGTCATAAGCTGCAGTTTGAATCCCATAGCTCGATCCACTCGTGCATTTTCATCCAAACCAGTTCAAACACATTCCCTACCATCCCTACAAACTGTCCCAAGCCTTGAAAGCAGACTGTAACATCTCTAACCAACTTCACCATTTTCACATTTTCTGTTTTGCAGGTGGATTGCTATAGCTTGATTCACTTGGTTTCAAAGCAAACTAAAGGTTGGAGAAGCACCTCTGACCTTCAAGCAAGCTGTACCAATACTCACTTTGCCTTGAAAGTGCCTCCATTGTCAGACACGATCCAAGCTGAACAGGTAAGTTCATGGACTTCTATCTCTCAATATAGGAAGAGTTAGCTCTAAGTTTGTGAATGAAAAATGTTCTACTCATGTCCCTGAAGCCATACATATCTTTACTTTCCATTTATATTGCATATGCTGAGAGTATTTTGAACCTGAACATTGACAAAAACTTAGGTTAAGAATTAGGGATGGAGAAATTCTCTCTCATTTCTGAGAGTTAGGTTGAGTTTTTTATATGTCTGGAATCGTGGCTTGATGCTTAACATTTTTCATGTTGTGAGTTTGTGCTAAAAGTCCAAGAATCTTGAGATAGCAGAGGCACGTGTTTTGTTCAAAGAAGCTGGAGGTTGAAGAAGACAGAGTCTTGGGCTGGGCCTGAGATTTGTTTTTCCTTTTCACACCACTATTTCACATTTGCACCTCCTTGGCCCATTGCATTTTATTTTCATTATTTTTTACTTTTGATTTTTGTTTCTGACTTATTTATTTTTGACAAAGCATAAAAAATATTAAAATTATTTTTCCCATATTTTTTGCATTTATTTTGATATTTATTTGGCTTTAGTTGGTTTTGTAAATAAATAAATAAGTATACTTTTATTTTAAAATAAAAAAAAATAATACAAACATATTTTATTTCTGATTTTTATTTTATGTTATCTCTTGAAAACACTTTATAATAAATATATTTTTTAATAATATTAAATATTTTATTTTTGTACATATAATATATATTTAATAAATAATGTAAAATACTTATATATTTATAGTATATTTAGGGAAAATACAAAGAATTAATACATTTTATTTTCATTAATATTCTGACCTCAAAAAATACTTTTTTTACAATATACCTTCTTTTATTTATTTTTTGTACATAATTAATAAATATTGCATATATTATATAATAAATATCTTTTATTTATAAAATTAGGGTTTTACCCTAAATACATAAAAATACCAAAAATTAATTAATTTTATTTTTGTTTATTTGACACATAAAAAATACCTTTTTCATACATATAAAAAACCATTTTTTGCATTTTTTGCATATTTCTCTTATCTTATTTAATTATTGTATATTAAATAATTTGTATAATTCAATTTGGATGTAATAGTTTAGGTTTAATTTCTTGTTAAAATATCCCCATTTGAACATTTGTACCCCCCCATCTCATATTTGTGTTGTAATAACTTAGGACCTTTTATTTTTCGCATTTAAAAGCTTTCTAATTATGCCATGTTAGAATTAGGGTTTTGTATGCAAAGTTAACCAAAAATAGTTTGACCTAATTTCAAGATAAACAAGCATGAAAATGGACAACACTAATCACACTTGCACCCCTAGGGTACTCCACTTGTTGCCTTCAAATAATGGGCCATATTGCATGTTAGGTATCTTTGGCAAAAAACAAAACAATCAAATGATCATAGTCCCTCGATGACGCTTTCGAAAGTTGCCTAAAAATGATCAAGTCCCTTAAAGGAAAAGTTGCCCAAAGATATTTGGCACTATTGCAATCATGGTCTAAACGATGACCCGCGCCCGTCCCCTTAACATCCTAACACAAGATTGTCCACCAAATACAATGGTGGAACAAAATTGTTAAAAGGGTTAAAACATAGCAAAGATCTTTGAGAAATTTAGGGTAGATAGCTCTTGGTTACTTGCCAACTTGCAAAACAAAAACCCTTGCCTATTTTCAAAACACACTCCACAACACTTTCAAAACAACTTTCAAAAAACATTGAAAACTTTTCAAAAGACATACACCTTTGCATACATCCCAACATGGATCATTACAAAGGTTGCCACCACATTGGCCTCTTTTCAAAACATTTTCAAACCCACACACACAAAGCACCATTTCAAACAATTGAAAATCAAGGCAAGTTGATCTAAGCAAGTAACTAAGAGCCCATGGATAACCATGGATAGAAAGGGTGCTAATACCTTCCCTTTCTATAATCTACTCCCCGAACCCAAGAAAACATCTCAAAGGTTTTTGCTGTGCTTTTTAACCTTTCCTTAGGATAAAATAAAAAGTCGGTGGCGACTCTTGCTCAACCGAAACATTTGCAAAAACAAACGCAAAACCCAAGTCAGTTCTCCCACCGTATCACAGAACTGGCGACTCTGCTGGGGATATTTTTAAAGTGGAGTAACCTTAGGGCTTAGATCACCCTCTTGCATGACTAATTGTTTGTTTTGATTGCTTTACATCTTGGCTCTCTTGTTTGGGTTTGAAATCCTACACCTGGATTTGGGGAAACATTCATAGATAGCAATATGTTGTGGAAACTGTGCGGGGTATACCGACACGGTTGAAGCAATAGCTATATTAGTGCGACATATTTGTGAGTACTGGTAACCCTTGAGTTCAATCAAGGAGATACTCGATACTACACTCATTGAGGGTTGTTTTCTTGGAATATTTTGGTCGCTAGTTAAGTGGCTAAACCAAAACAATGAACATGGAAAACAATCCCGTGATATTGAGCTCCTTAGAACCCGGTTACTATTTATAGGACAGATTTTTAAGCCAGCTTCACTCAAGAGGGTACTTACCTATGAAACCCCATGCAAGCCTGAAACTAGGGTTTGGTGTGATTTGCTTGTACATATGTTTGTGCATACATCATAAACATCATAGAGCATCATATGCATTCACTAACCATTTCAAGGGTTTAGATCTTCATCTTTGTTCTTGTTTTGTAGGTCATGGAAATTCCTCGCAGGAAAACTATCCAAGTCAACCTTGTGAGAATCCCTCCTCAACTCAAGGAGCTCATATCAAGAATTCCGGAAAGCTCTCCCTTCAGTGAAAGACATGGTAGACTGCTCAGCCTAGTCAGCACCAACATTGAAGAGGACATGGTAAAGGTGTTGTTTCAGTTCTTTGACCCCCTTCACCACTGTTTCACTTTCCCCGACTACCAGTTGGTGCCCACTTTGGAGGAATTTTCTCAACTCCTGAGAGTTCCTATCCTTAATCAACTACCTTTCAACGGTACGGAAAAGGAACCAAAGCCGGAAGATGTTGCTCAAGCCCTACACTTGCAACCATCTGACATCAAGGGGCATTGGGAAACTAGAAGCGGTGTCAAAGGTTTCTTATCAAAATTCTTCTTTGAGAAGGCACAAGAGTGTTGGAATTCATTGGACCTACAAGCCTTTGAAGAAATTGTGGCCCTCCTTATCTATGGGTTGGTCTTGTTCCCAAATCCTGACCAGCTTATAGATGTCAACGCCGTCAAAATCTTCTTATCCAGAAATCCAATACCAACATTGCTTGGGGACATTCTTCACTCATTTTACACTCGAACAATGAGAAAGAGGGGTGTTCTCATGTGTTGTACTCCTCTCCTTGCAAGGTGGTTTATTTCGCACCTTCCACAATCTGTCTTGAACAATGACCAAGGCCTAAGGTGGTCACAACGGTTGATGACCCTTACTCACTCTGATGTACATTGGTGTTCTCGGTCCAGAGAAAATGTCATCATCGTCGATCATTGTGGAGAGTTCCCTAATGTTCCACTACTTGGCATTAGAGGAGGCATTACCTACAACCCTTGTCTAGCTTTGAGACAATTTGGATATGCACGGAGGGACGGCCCTCATGACATGTTGATTCCTGACCTAGTTTTTGACTTCGACAACGATGCGCAAGGACTTCGCCAAAGATTCATCAGAGCTTGGAGGATGCTTAACAAGGTTGACAGCAAGACACTGGGGCACAAGAACTCCATCCCTCTTGAGCCTTATCTCAAGTGGGTACGAACCCGAGCCCAGAGTCTAATGATGCCTTATCCTCATGTTCTCCCTGTGATTAAAGAGCCCGTTAAGGAAGGAGAGGTTCCCTACACCATCCTATATCCTGACATGCCGACATCATGGGAGGAGATGCAGAAGAGTTGGATCCAACTCAAGGAGGAACGAAACACTTTTGAAGACAGCTTCTATGCCAGTGAGAAGAAGGTTTTGGAGCTTACTCGCCGACTCCATGAGGAAGAGACCCTCAACACCTACATCGCACCAAAGAGGATGCGCAACGTCTTTTTACCTTGAGAAGTTTTTGTAATATTTGGCCCATGGGGCATTTATGTACTGACAAATTTCTTCTTATTAATATGACGTGCGTTCTTTTTGTTTGCAACAATCTTGAATTTTCTAAATCCTTAAATGCATTGCATACATAAGCATACCATTCATCATGTGCATAAGCAGGTCTCCACACCAGGTTTCCTTATCTTTCTGCTGTTTATTTCCGTAAGATGGATCTCGAACAGACGGTCAAGGACTTGCAGTCTCAGAACGCACAGTTTCAACAACTCCTGATGACCTTGGCTAAGGGTCAGGAGGATCTGAAAGCCCTGCTGGGGAACAAAGACCAAGTGAAAAATAAGAAGAAGAGAGTCGGGGTGGCTACCTTGGGGAGAAGGTTTGAGGGTGAAGCCAGAAGGGTTCTTGAATTTCCTTCCGCATCCGAAGAAGAAAACAGTAAAGGAAAAGGGGCTGCGGTACCTTCCGAATCCGAAGCTGAAGAAGAAGAGACTGAAGAAGACGAAGACTACTAAGAACAACAATACCCGCCGGCTGATGACAAGTACAAGAGTTTGGAGGACAGGTTAGCAGCTATGGAGCTGCAGAGGGTTCCAGGTTTAGATTTCGAAGATTTGGGATTAATTGTTGGAGTTGTGATCCCCCCGAAGTTCAAAGTGCCTATTTTTGCAAGATATGACGGGCTGTCCTGCCCAAAAATGCACCTAAGGTCATATGTCCGAAGAATCCAACCCCACACATCTGACAGAAACCTTTGGGTACATTTCTTTCAAGATAGCCTATCTGGCACTCAGTTAGACTAGTTTTACAAGCTGGAAAGGTCGGAGATACGTAGTTGGGAGGATCTGGCAGCTTCTTTTTATCGCCAATATCAGTATAACTCTGACCTGGCACCAACCCGTACTCAGCTACAGAGTATGGGAATGGCCTCAGGTGAGGGATTTAAGGAATACGCCCAGAAGTGGCGCGATCTGGCTGGAAGGGTGCAGCCGCCTCTTTCTAATAGAGAACTTGTTGATATGTTCCTAGGGACCCTGTCTGGTCCATTCTTTAATCATCTGATCGGTAGCTCTTCCTTGGGGTTTACTGAATTAATTCTGACTGGCGAGCGGGTAGAAGCCGGTATCAAGAATGGGAAGATTCAGAAGGATGCCTCTGCATCTACAATTGCTAAGAAATCATTTCCGGCGAAGAAAGAAACAGCTGTTGTGTATTCTCAAAGGGGAGCAGGAAGAAGTGAGCGCAGGCCGACTGTGGGGGCCGTAATGATCCAAAATCCACCAAATGATCAGCCTCGCAATAATCCGTTCAGACCTAAACAGCAATGGGGGGAACGGCCACCACGGCAGTTCACCCGCATTAATATGACGCCCGCGCAAGTTCTTCCGCACTTGTTAAAACTGAATCTCACAAACATCAAAGAAGCGCCGAAAAATGTGAATACGACCTCACCAACTTACAATGCCAATGCCAAATGCGCCTACCATTCCGATAGCGTCGGACATGACACAAATAACTGTTGGGCGCTGAAAAATAAAATTCAAGACTTGATAGATGCAAAAGAGGTGGAGTTCGATGCTCCAGAGAAACCAAACGTGATATTTGCTCCGATGCCGAAGCACGGTCGAAATGTCCATGCTATTGAGGAAGATTTGTATGTTTCTGACGTCAATGACCTGATAACTCCGCTGTTAACCATCAAGTTAAATCTGTTAAAGGCCGGGATTTTCCCGGGATGCAAAGAAGATTGTTACTGTTGTTACTCTCTGCCAATTGACTGTCCGTTACTGAAGAAAGGCATCCAAGGCCTGATGGACAGTCAACAAATTATGTTTGAAAAAGTTCCTGCTATTCCAACCCCTACTGAAGATGTTTCAATTATCACCATTCACGCCAATCTTTCCAAGGCCGTCAGAAAGCCTGTTAAGATTACATCTGCTACAAAGTCTGTTCCTCTTAAGATAACTATGCCAGGGCATGTCCCCTACAGTTCTGAAAAGTCAATACCATGGAATTACGGTGGAGAAATCTACTACCATGGTATTAAACAAGTTGAAATAACCGAGGGAAGCTCTGATGAAGAAGATGCCAGCATTGGAAACATTGTCGGCACAAGCAAGATCACCCGAAGTGGGAGAATATTTTCTCCAGAGATTGCCCCCCCAAAGGCAATCTTTGGACCCTCATTTGCTGCCGAAGTTATTCCTGCACCAATAAAACTTTCTGCTAGAGCTCTGTTGATTGAAGATGTTGTTGTTCCTGTTGTTGTCCCTCCAACTTCTACTGATAAGGGTAAAGGGATCCAAGATGAGCTCGTCAGGACGAGGGCTCAACCTTTGGTCATCCCGGAAACCTCTAAGAAAGAGATGGAGGAGATCTTGAAGATAATTAAAAAGAGTGATTATGACGTGGTAGAGCAGCTGGGGCAAACCCCCTCGAAAATCTCCATGTTAGCATTGCTACTTTGTTCAGAGGCACACGCCAAAGCATTGATAAAATTCCTGAAGACAGCCCATGTACCCCAGGAAACCTCTGCCGACCAATTTCAAAACTGTGTAGCCAGTCTTACAGCAAACAACGGTTTAGGTTTCTCTGATGCTGACCTAACCTCAAAAGGAAGAAAACACAATGACGCATTACATGTGTCAGTAGAATGCCAAGGGACTACTCTGGCCCATGTTCTAGTCGACACTGGTTCTTCTCTGAACGTACTGCCTAAGAAGGCCCTCGATCGTTTAGACTGTGAAGGCTTGGAGTTAAGGCCAAGCAATATCATTGTAAGGGCATTTGACAGGTCAAAGAGAATGGTACATGGGGAGGTAGACATTCCCATTAAGGTTGGTACAGAGGTTTTCCCCTCAACTTTCTATGTGATGGACATCCGTCCTTCATACTCTTGCTTATTGGGGAGACCATGGATACACAATGCTGGGGCAGTCACCTCTTCCCTACATCAAATGTTGAAGTACCCTATCAAGGGAAAGATCGTAACCGTCCACGGTGAAGAGGAATATATGATCATCCACCTGAACTCTTTCCGATATGTAGAGGTAGAAGGTGAATTCATTGAGACGCCATTCCAGCACTTCGAGGAAGTCTCTCCTGAGGTGGAAGTAGCAAAAGTGGTAGCTGAGGTACCAAAGCAGATGGCCAAGATGGCATCTCTAAAAGACGCGAAGGCCGCAATGAAGGAAGGGAAGAGCTCAACATGGGGGCAGTTGCCGGACATTCCCCACAAAATAGACAAGTTTGGTTTAGGATTCACTACTGCGGGGCAGAAAGCTATGCGCCGTTCAAAGGTTGAAAGAGCACCCATCAAGATCTCTCCTTATGAGATCAATGCTTTGGAAGGTGAAGACGAAGATGCCAACATTGAAGATTGGATCTACCCAACCATCGAAGGGGGACTACGCAACTGGGAGGCAAAGGACTTTGTCCCCATTACTTTTATTAATCAGTAATTATCTGTCAAACATTTCCTTTGGTCTGTAATAATTACTTTTGAACAATCCGTACACTACTTTTTCACCTCATGCCTTGCCCGGGGCATATAGGTCCATTTGTAAGGGTTTTGATTATCTTCATATCCATATGCCATGTTTAATGATTCATTGGAGGTTTTTCATCGATAAACTAATGTGTTCATTTTCCTTCCTTTTTGCATTTTTTGTTTAAAGATGGCTATCCCTTACACACACCCACGCTCACAAATGCAGGTACCCATCCACGCTGGATTCTATGGGTGACTATTCTGCTATGTCCTTCAATAACTCTGAAGATCTGGTCAATCAGGCTGAGTATGAAGATGACGAAGGTTGTGAAGTACCAGGGGAACTAGCCAGACTTTTATAGCAAGAGGAAAGGGCCATCTTACCTCACGAAGAGTCGTTGGAAACTGTCAACCTAGGAACGGAGGAAGACCGAAAGGAAGTGCAAGTGGGTGCCAATCTGAAACCAAGTGTCAAGGAGCGCCTGATATAGCTGTTAAATGAGTACGTTGAAATCTTCGCCTGGTCTTACAAAGACATGCCGGGTTTAGACACAGACATCATGGTTCACCGTCTCCCTACAAGAGAGGATTGTCCACCGATCAAGCAAAAAGTCCGCCGAATGAGGCCCGATATGTCTGAGAAGATTAAAGCAGAAGTGATGAAACAATTCAACGCTGGCTTTCTGGCTGTTACATCCTATCCACAATGGGTTGCTAACATCGTGCCAGTTCCTAAAAAGGATGGCAAAGTCAGAATGTGTGTAGACTACCGGGATTTGAATAGGGCCAGCCCCAAAGACGACTTTCCGCTACCACACATTGACATTCTGATTGACAACACAGCTCAGCACAAAGTGTTTTCCTTCATGGATGGATTCTCGGGCTACAATCAAATTAAAATGGCCCCCGAGGACATGGAGAAAACAACCTTTGTTACACAATGGGGTACTTTTTGTTACAAGGTGATGCCGTTCGGACTGAAGAACGCAGGGGCAACTTATCAACGCGCCATGGTAGCTTTATTTCATGATATGATACATCATGAGATCGAAGTTTACGTAGACGATATGATAGCTCGGTCACAAACAGAGGAGGAACACCTTGAACATCTAGAAAAGCTGTTTGCCCGGTTGAAAGAGTACAAACTCAGGCTGAATCCAAGTAAGTGTACTTTTGGAGTTAGGTCTGGTAAACTTCTAGGGTTTATTGTCAGCAACAAAGGCATTGAGGTCGATCCAGCAAAAGTAAAAGCAATACAAGAGATGCCTGCTCCTCGTACTGAAAAGGAGGTTAGAGGGTTCTTGGGGCGCTTGAACTATATTGCCAGATTCATCTCTCATCTGACTTCTACCTGTGAGCCAATTTTCAAATTATTAAAGAAAGATCAGGTAGTCGAATGGAACGAAGATTGCCAAGCTGCTTTTGATAAGATCAAGGAGTATTTGCTAGAGCCTCCTATTCTGATGCCTCCCGTCGAAGGAAGACCATTGATCATGTATCTAACCGTCTTGGATAACTCAATGGGGTGTGTTTTGGGCCAGCATGACGAGTCTGGTCGAAAAGAGCATGCTATTTATTACCTTAGCAAAAAGTTTACCGACTGTGAGACTCGCTACTAATTGCTCGAGAAAACTTGTTGCGCTTTGGTATGGGCTGCTCGCCGACTAAGGAAGTATATGCTGACTCATACCACCTTGCTGATTTCCAAAATGGATCCTATCAAGTATATCTTCGAGAAGCCTGCTTTATCTGGAAGAATAGCTAGATGGCAAATGATCCTAACTGAGTATGACATCCAGTACACCACTCAAAAAGCTATAAAAGGGAGTGTACTAGCTGACCATCTAGCTCATCAAGCTATCGAAGATTATCAAACCATGAGATTTGACTTCCCAGACGAGGACATCATGAATTTGGACAACATTGAAGGCAACGGACTGTATGACGGACCCGAAAAGGGATCCCGGTGGACCCTGTACTTTGATGGTGCTTCAAATGCACTTGGAAACGGTATCGGTGCGGTACTCATCTCCCCGGAAGGTTGTCACACTCCTTTCACGGCTCGACTCTGTTTCAGCTGCACAAACAACATGGCGGAATATGAAGCTTGCATCTTTGGTCTCAAGGCTGCTATAGACTTGGAGATCAAATCTTTGATCGTATTTGGGGACTCGGCTTTGGTTATCAGTCAAATCAAAGGAGAGTGGGATACCAAACATCCCAATCTTATCCCATACAGAAAACATGTCCTGACGTTGTTGCCTCATTTCGAGCAAATTACCTTCGAGCATTTCCCGCGAGAAGAGAATCAGCTAGCAGATGCTCTGGCTACAATGTCTTCTATGTTTAAACTCAACTGGGATAACGAGGCTCCCCAAATCACCATCGAGCGAATGGATGAACCTGCGCATTGTCATGAGATTAATACCGAAGAGGTAGTGGAACAACCCTGGTTTCACGAAATCAAAAGGTATCTCCAGACTAGA
This sequence comes from Vicia faba, assembly GCA_948472305.1. Classification (NCBI taxonomy): domain Eukaryota; kingdom Viridiplantae; phylum Streptophyta; class Magnoliopsida; order Fabales; family Fabaceae; genus Vicia; species Vicia faba. The sequence continues at coordinate 209,971 of CATIWC010000393.1, forward strand.
GAATATCCCGAAGGAGCTTCCGTAAAGGACAAGAAGTTCCTAAGGAAATTTGCTGCCAAGTTCTTCCTGAGCAATGGCATCCTCTATAAGCGCAACCATGATTGTGTTTTACTCCAATGTGTTGACAAAGCTGAAGCGGAGTTAATCATGACAGAGATGCACAGCGGTACATTTGGCACTCATTTGAGCGGGCATACTATGGCTAAAAAGATCCTAAGGGCAGGCTATTACTGGTCTACCATGGAAGCAGATTGCCATCAGCACTCCCGTACTTGCCACAAATGTCAAGTCTACGCTGACAAGATTCATATTCCTCTGGTTCCTCTCAACGTGCTGACAGCTCCTTGGCCATTCGCAATGTGGGGCATTGACATGATTGGAGAGATCAAGCCCACGACATCCAACGGACATCGCTTCATCCTGGTGGCCATTGACTACTTCACCAAATGGGTCGAAGCAGCTTCCTTCGCCTCTGTTACTAAAAATGTGGTTGCCCGCTTCATCAAGCAAAACCTCATATGTCGGTATGGTGTTCCAGACAGGATCATCACAGACAACGGTACAAATCTGAATAATACTATGATCACCGCATTATGCGAACAGTTCAAGATTTATCATCACAATTCATCTCCCTATCGGCCGAAGATGAACGGTGATGTTGAAGCTGTGAACAAAAACATTAAGAAGATCATTCAGAAAATGACAGTCACTTACAAGGACTGGCATGAGATGTTACCATTTGCTCTGCATGGATACCGTACGACGACACGTACTTCAACCGGGGCAACCCCATTTTCTTTGGTATATGGCATGGAAGCTGTCCTGCCTATGGAAGTTCAGATTCCTTCTTTAAGGATTATGAAGGACTCTGGTTTGAGTGAAGATGATTGGATTCAGACCCGACTTGATCAACTCAATTTGATTGACGAGAAGCGACTCGCTGCTGTCTGCCATGGTCAAATGTATCAAAAGCGGATGATCAATGCTTTCAACAAGAAAGTCAGACGTCAAGTATATCAAGTCGGAGATCTCGTAATCAAGTGGATTATCCTGCCGCAAAGTGATCCCAGGGGCAAGTGGACCCCTACATACGAAGGACCATTTGTGATCAAGAGCATATTTTCTGGTGGTGCAATGATTCTGACCACCATGGATAGCGACAATTTGCCGCACCCTGCGAACGCAGACATAGTCAAAAGATACTACGCATAAGATAACCCGACAAGTCGAAAACCCGAAAGGGCGGCTTGGGCAAAAATGGGCATCCCGGTGGACCGAAAACCCGAAAGGGCGGTTCAGGCAAAAATTAGGGATAAAACAAAAAAATCTGTACACCCGGCAAGTCGAAAACCCGAAAGGGCGGCTTGGGCAAAAAGGGGTTTCCCGGTGGATCGAAAACCCGAAAGGGCGATTCAGGCAAAAGTTAGGGAATTAAAGCGTATGACTATGTCTCGTCGGATCACTTTAAGGACAATCTCTTCATCAACCAGCTCCGAGCTTCTAATCAATCCAGTCATCGGCAGACGAAGCATTGAATGGACAGATATTCAGAGTTGTGGAGGCTATAGCAGAATGGAATCCCATGGAATTGTTTCACATAGCCATCTTTCTTTTGTATAAATTTTTCAATTTTTACGACAACATCCTCTTACTAGGATGTCTGTCTCCTTTGTACAAAGATAGTCACAGAAAGTTAATACAAATACTTTTCCAAATACAGAAATTTGCGTTGTCTTCCTTTTCTCTTTTCTTTTGCACTTATGTTTTATTTGAGAAACGTCCAATGTTTTGTTAAATAGGCATATGCATTTGAACATAATCATATGAATCAAGAAAGATGATTACTGATAGGTTAAAGGTACGAATAGATATCTTGATGCCCTTTCAGAAGGAATCCTCAGCAGAGTTAAACTCCAAGTTCTCCAGCCAGAGGGCCTTCCAGAACTCGATTCCCCTCAGAGTTAAGTTTCAGAATCCCCAGTGGAGCCTTAAAAATCTGAGAATCCAATCCCCAGTGAAGCCTTAAAAAATCTGAGAATCCAATCCCCAGCTGAACCAGGCTAGTGAAACTCCTCCCCACCGAGATACCTACCACCAAACTGAAAATTCTCAATCATACCTCTCCAACATGAGTCTATCAGATTCTGAACTTCCCCAGTAGAGATCTTCAGGAATTCTCATTCCCCGCAAGTCACCAAGGAATGCCAGTTCTCCCGCAGTGGCCCTAAGATCCCTCAACAATTGAAGATCTTGTATTCCCCAAGCAGAATGAAGGTTCATTCTCAGTGCCTCACAGGATAATCAGATGTTCTCCAGTGAAGATCTCCTCAAGACAAGAATCCCCAGAATATTGGTATACACCCCAAGCCCCTGTTTCTCTAGCAGTAGTCGGCAAGGATGTTTCATCCTCAGTAACCAATTTTTTTGTCTCCCCCTGCAGCAATCAAGGATTCACTTTCCCTGGCAGCAGTCGAGATTCTTTGTTTCCAGGGTTCATCTATCCTCAGCAAAGACAGCTCTTCAGTTTACATATGCATTCATTTACATTCATATCATAAACATTGACATAACATATTTTGCATCATACATATCATGTAACTTAACTTTGTGTTTTAGCTAACATTTCACTCTTTTCAGGATAAGATTAAAAGGCTATCATTAACAATTATTCAGATACAGTATGGATACACCCCAGACACGGCGGTCATTCTATTACTCATTCAGAATCTCAAGTCAGATACAGTATGGATACACCTCAGACACGACGGTTACTCTACTACTTATTCGGACTACAGCAATCAGATACGGACTAGATACGCTCCAGACACGGCAGCCATTCTATCTCTCATTCAGATTCATTTATCCACCTCAAGGTTCAATGCATTCCAAACACGGATACCATTCTGACCCTAACAACAGCAGCTTGATTCTCTCCAATGCGTTCGCCACGGAAGTCATTCTGTCATTTATCTAGATCCCAGTTACAGTTTCAGATACACTCCAAACACGGAAGCCATTCTGCTACTCATACAACTTTCAACTTCAGATACAGTCTGGATACGCCCCAAACATGGTTACCATTCTGTCACTCATTCAAAATTTGTCCCCAGCACGCAGTTGCTCCATACAGATGTTTCTCTGTTACCCAGATACAATACAGATACACTCCAGACACGGCAGTCATTCCGATATTCGTTATACACTTCAAACTCAGTTATAGCTCAGATACGCCCCAGATACGGAGGCGATTCTTCTGCTCAAACAAACTCGGTCCTTAGATGCAGTTCAAATACATTCCAGACACGGATACCAATTTTGATCCTCATTCTTCTGACCCGTCACACTACAGTTCTACAAACCTTCAAATGGCATCTTTAAGCCCATCTCCGACAAGATTATGTCACCCTTCAGATGGCATCTTTAAGCCCATCTCCAAATGGCATCTCTAAGCCCATTCCCATATACATTGTTTTGATAAGTGCAAATTTAAGGGCACTCTAGTGTCCAATCTCCTTTTACCTTCGAGACGCGAAAGGCAAACCTGCCAATCTAACTCTTCAGGTGCAAGAAGATTGAACAGGGGCAACTATTATACCCCAAAATTTGCCCTCCCATTTCCTCAACATTTTCTCACCACAAGACCCTTGGAGTTCAAGATCCAGCTAGGGTTTCCTCTGCTCAGGACTCCTCCTTGCACTGTTGACCCAAATTAGGGTTTGTGTTTACACAAGGATATTTTGACCTAAAATGCCTAAGATGACTTTCTTGCTTCATGTTGGACTCTCAAGTTTACCCATACCAAATTTCAAGCCTTGATTCCAAACTTTGCCCAGTCAATTGGACAGTTGACCTAGAAATCAACTGTATTGGGGAAAAAGTCAACTGTGGTCAATTGACAGTCAAACCTCATGAAATTTGACTCACATCAACATATTGAACTCATACAAACCATTTGGTCAAGTTTGGATCACAATTCCACAAGAAATTTGATCAGATCACCAAAAGGGCAAAATGGTCATTTTTAGGGTTTTGACTGCACAAAGGCAATTTTTGACTGTTTGACCTAACCAATGGCAAACCAAGCTCATACATGGACTCAAGGACCCCATGGAATTGTCTTGACATGTTCAACAAATTCAAAAGATCCCAAATGCACAAGATTGACAGATGAATTTTCCAGTCAATTGATCAATTTTTGACTGTATACTGAAAAGTCAAACTTTGACTTTTTGGTCAAAATCAAGTGTCAAGATTCATTTTTCATCAAAACATGCCAAATTATGAAACTTGTTCATCAAGAAATCAAAAATTGCAAATTAGGGTTTGAAATGAAGAATTTTCATAACTTAGAGATTTTCTAAGTTATGAAAATCCCTAATTTTTTCCTAACTTTGTCCCACTTTTTCATTAAGATGCATTTGGATTCAAACAAAAGTCAAAACATGAAAGTTGTAGTCCATTGCAAAATCTACAACTTTGGTTCACAAAGTTTCCTCAAGAGAAGCTTGTAGCTCAAGTTATGATTTTTGGAACAAGGGTGCAAAACATTCTTAACTTAGAGAAATTTTGACCTATTTTAGGCAGGATTTTTGCCTAACTTCATGGCCACTTTTCACATGCTTCCACTTGGAATTTCAATTTTCATTACAAAGATGGATTGTAGTACACATTCCAAGCTTTCCAAAATGTCCAAGAACTCATCAAACAACCTTGTGGTTAGGGAGAATCGAATTTGGCAATATGGGCAAAACTCACTTTGTTCATGGCCAATTTACATGTTCATAACTTTACATTTTTGAACTCAGCATGCTCTAAGCTAGATTACAGGTCTTTTATCACATCCACACTCATAAATTTAATGCCAATCCTTCATGTTTAAGTCTTATCTTGTGTGTTTAAGCATTGCATACAAGATTAAGCCTTAATAAGAAAAAGCATATTATCCATTTTTGTAAAGTGTTACTTTATGTCAACTTTGCAATCTATGAGGTACAATGCAGATCTTTGAGGCACAAAGGCATAGACATATCCCACTAATCAAGACTCAAATGTGCAGCATAGATAGAGGCATTGTACTGGCCTAGAAACCAAGTGGACATTTTCTTGCTTAAGTGTGAAGAAACTTGCATAACACAATCCAACTCTCATTGCTGCAAACCTAAGCTTAGACAAACTTGCTAGACACATTCTAAACAACATAACTGAGCTGAAACACGAGCCTATCACCTTCAATACCTCCCCATTCACAGAAACACCATAAAACTGCAAAAGCAGGTCATAAGCTGCAGTTTGAATTCCATAGCTCGATCCACTCGTGCATTTTCATCCAAACCAGTTCAAACACATTCCCTACCATCCCTACAAACTGTCCCAAGCCTTGAAAGCAGACTGTAACATCTCTAACCAACTTCACCATTTTCACATTTTATGTTTTGCAGGTGGATTGCTATAGCTTGATTCACTTGGTTTCAAAGAAAACTAAAGGTTGGAGAAGCACCCCTGACCTTCAAGCAAGCTGTACCAATACTCACTTTGCCTTGAAAGTGCCTCCATTGTCAGACACGATCCAAGCTGAACAGGTAAGTTCATGGACTTCTATCTCTCAATATAGGAAGATTTAGCTCTAAGTTTGTGAATGAAAAATGTTCTACTCATGTCCCTGAAGCCATACATATCTTTACTTTCCATTTATATTGCATATGCTGAGAGTATTTTGAACCTGAACATTGACAAAAACTTAGGTTAAGAATTAGGGATGGAGAAATTCTCTCTCATTTCTGAGAGTTAGGTTGAGTTTTTTATATGTCTGGAATCGTGGCTTGATGCTTAACATTTTTCATGTTGTGAGTTTGTGCTAAAAGTCCAAGAATCTTGAGATAGCAGAGGCACGCGTTTTGTTCAAAGAAGCTGGAGGTTGAAGAAGACAGAGTCTTAGGCTGGGCCTGAGATTTGTTTTTTCTTTTCACACCACTATTTCACATTTGCACCTCCTTGGCCCATTGCATTTTATTTTCATTATTTTTTACTTTTGATTTTTGTTTCTGACTTATTTATTTTTGACAAAGCATAAAAAATATTAAAATTATTTTTCCCATATTTTTTGCATTTATTTTGATATTTATTTGGCTTTAGTTGGTTTTGTAAATAAATAAATAAGTATACTTTTATTTTAAAATACAAAAAAATAATACAAACATATTTTATTTCTGATTTTTATTTTATGTTATCTCTTGAAAACACTTTATAATAAATATATTTTTTAATAATATTAAATATTTTATTTTTGTACATATAATATATATTTAATAAATAATGTAAAATACTTATATATTTATAGTATATTTAGGGAAAATACAAAGAATTAATACATTTTCTTTTCATTAATATTCTGACCTCAAAAAATACTTTTTTTACAATATACCTTCTTTTATTTATTTTTTGTACATAATTAATAAATATTGCATATATTATATAATAAATACCTTTTATTTATAAAATTAGGGTTTTACCCTAAATACATAAAAATACCAAAAATTAACTAATTTTAGTTTTGTTTATTTGACACATAAAAAATACCTTTTTCATACATATAAAAAACCATTTTTTGCATTTTTTGCATATTTCTCTTATCTTATTTAATTATTGTATATTAAATAATTTGTATAATTCAATTTGGATGTAATAGTTTAGGTTTAATTTCTTGCTAAAATATCCCCATTTGAACATTTGTACCCCCCATCCCATATTTGTGTTGTAATAACTTAGGACCTTTTATTTTTCGCATTTAAAAGCTTTCTAATTATGCCATGTTAGAATTAGGGTTTTGTATGCAAAGTTAACCAAAAATAGTTTGACCGAATTTCAAGATAAACAAGCATGAAAATGGACAACACTAATCACACTTGCACCCCCTAGGGTACTCCACTTGTTGCCTTCAAATAATGGGCCATATTGCATGTTAGGTATCTTTGGCAAAAAACAAAACAATCAAATGATCATAGTCCCTCGACGAAGCTTTCGAAAGTTGCCTAAAAATGATCAAGTCCCTTAAAGGAAAAGTTGCCCAAAGATATTTGGCACTATTGCAATCATGGTCTAAACGATGACCCGCGCCCGTCCCCTTAACATCCTAACACAAGATTGTCCACCAAATACAATGGTGGAACAAAATTTTTAAAAGGGTTAAAACATAGCAAATATCTTTGAGAAATTTAGGGTAGATAGCTTTTGGTTACTTGCCAACTTGCAAAACAAAAACCCTTGCCTATTTTCAAAACACACTCCACAACACTTTCAAAACAACTTTCAAAGAACATTGAAAACTTTTCAAAAGACATACAACTTTGCATACATCCCAACATGGATCATTACAAAGGTTGCCAGCACATTGGCCTCTTTTCAAAACATTTTCAAACCCACACACACAAAGCACCATTTCAAACAATTGAAAATCAAGGCAAGTTGATCTAAGCAAGTAACTAAGAGCCCATGGATAACCATGGATAGAAAGGGTGTTAATACCTTCCCTTTCTATAATCTACTCCCCGAACCCAAGAAAACATCTCAAAGGTTTTTGCTGTGCTTTTTAACCTTTCCTTAGGATAAAATAAAAAGTCGGTGGCGACTCTTGCTCAACCGAAACATTTGCGAAAACAAACGCAAAACCCAAGTCAGTTCTCCCACTATATCACACCAATCTACACCCTCAGGTTTAAGAAGATTGAACAGGGGCAACTGTTGTACCCCAAAATTTGCCCTCCCATATTCTTCAAGATTTGTCAAGAGTCATCTTCAAATGGTTCAAGACTACTCAAGAGTTGTACAGTTCAAACCACCTCCTAAGCCATCCAAAATTAGGGTTTTGGTTCTTTCAAGGAACTTGAGGTTTTCAATGGCTCAATCAAGTCTCATAGGCCTATATACATCCTCAAGCACCTACATGCCAAGTTTCAAGACTCACAGTGCCAAGTTGCACAATCAAAAGCCCCAATTGATCCACAGTCAACTACAGGGGCAAAATGGTCATTTTGCAGTCAAAAGTCAGAATTTTTTGTCAACATCTTATTTTGAGTCCACAATCATCATTTGATCAAGTCTTGATCATGATTCAACAAGGATAGCGCAAGAATCATCAAGATGCAAAAAGTTACTATTTTTGGACAGTAGAAAAGTCAATTGTATCTTGACTAGGGCATATCTTTTTCATGGTTCATCATAAAAATTACATCCAATGCTAATTTTTAATGGGATGACATTTCCTACAATCCATATTCACATTCCAAGTCCAAGAAATGCACTCATAAAAAGTTATCAATTTCTACATTATAGGTCAAATTCAAAAGTCAACAAAAATGCACTTTAAGTCAAAGGCCATAACTTGAGATTAGTAAATCCAAATGACATGGTACCAAAGGCATTGGTTAGAGGACTTCAAGACCTTTCCAAAATGTCCAAGAACATGTTCATATGATCAAAATTGAGCAAGATATGCATTGGAGAAGTTGGGAAATTTTTATGAATTTGCAAAAGTCAACTTTGCTCAAAACACCTTATTTTTGCTAATGGGCCTCAAATATCTTCTTGAAACTTCATCCATGGCCTATGCACGACCCATCAAGCTTAATTGAATTTATTTTATTATTTTTTATTAATTAATTGGATTTTTAATAATATTAATTCATTTAATTAATTTAAATTGTAGGAAAATACAAAGATTTGATTTTTCAATCTTTTTGTGAAGCAAATATGGTCAAGATATGCTGGCAATTTCGTGTACAAATCAAATATGCAAAAATCTCCAAAGTTGGCAACTTTTTCCAATCATGAAAATGCAAAAAGATTTGATTTTCAATCAAATATTCAATCATCAATTCAAAGGGTTTTGGCTCAAGATTGTGACCTAAATTCATTCTCCTATATATATACAAGCTAACCCTAATGCCATACACGTGAGAGAAGCTGCAGAAAAGCCATAGCATATTGAAAAAATTTCAAGAAAAACTCAAAACTGATTTCTATATTCCAGGGCGATTCAAAGCTTTTTGTTAATTCTAACACCTTGCAGGGGTTCCCAGGAACGTGTGGCAATTGAAATCACACGCTAAAGCTCAAGAAATCACTAAGAACAGAATCATGGTTTGCACATTTTTTTCAAAATCGTATTGTCCAATTCATGCGCATTTAACATGATTTCTTGTTTGTTTTGCATTGCTTGAATCCATATGAAGCTAATGGCATAAGTTAATTGAATTATAATGCACATAATCAAAAGTTACCATTGACGATTTCTAGGGTTCATGAGCTGTGAATTTGGGGCTTTGTAATCCAGGAATAATTAGGACTCCTAAGATAGATGGTTGGAATCGTTGAACCAAGACGAACAAGACTGACTATTCGCGAAATATTTATATTAATCACAGCCCTAATCGCTATTTTTCGTCACACTGTTTAGTGGGGGTTAAAAACCCCCGCTATCTGTTTATATTTTGCAGGAACAAATGAAGAAGACGATGACGCGTTGATGTCCTATTGGCTCGTTTGAAAATAAGCGCGCGTGTTTTTTTTTGTTACAGCATATTTGATTGTTTCTTAATATAATAATTGCATATTATTTGAATAATAAAAGGGTACAGGTGGTGTAGTGGTTGAACGATTGGCATATGACCATTGGGACCTGGGTTCGAATCCCAGGTCCCCCAAAATAAATATTTGTTCTTTTTCTTAACATGTTCTTGTGCAGCTTTCAAAAAGTGATCCATCATGTACCTCCAAACATCCAAGCGCTGTGTGGCTTCAGGCATCAATCCAATGGCCCATATGGAAGGATCATCATGCTCCCAGTCAACACGCGCATGGAGGAGCCAGTAAGTCAAAAGGGCTTGAGGTTAATGGGCCACAAAATTCCAAACTTACCTCTTAAATGGGCCAGCACCCCCCTTGGTTTATTCTTCTTTTAATTCTTTTTCTTTTTTCTTCTTTATTCTAATTATTTATTAATTATTATTATTATTATTTAATTAACATAATTAATTATTTTCATAATAAATTCAGAAAACTAAAATATTTTTATTATTATTAATTTCACCTTTAATCTATTATTTTTGTAAATAAATTCTAATGTAATTAAATTAGTTAATTAGGTTAATTTTGACTTTTTTTTCACAATAAATAAAATCAACATAGAATTAGGGTTTTGATTTTTTAATCATCTTTTTTATTTTATTTTATTTCCATAAAAAAACATAAAAAAACTTAAAAATATTTCTTTTTATTGATTAGTTTTAGGTTTAATTTAATTTAATTCATAAACCACCAAAAACTCTTTCTTTCTCAAAAAAGGGTCAAAACCCTAAGGATTTTTCCGATTCAATTTTTATTCGCGCATATTATTTTTGATCATATTTATGTAATTGCTTCGAGGATGTAATAGCTTTAACTAGGACTTTTTATCGCTTTATTTATTTTCTCGCAATTTACTTTTCAAGGGTTGCTTTTGGCGATGTAAATACCTGACGCCTTGTAATAGCGTAGATTTATTTTCCACAAACTATTAAACTGCTAGATGTATGTTAACTAGGCTATGCATGACAAGACTTATTCTCAAAATAAAATCAAAACGTAGCTCACCATAACATGTGCAAAGATAATATAATCTGAAACTTGACACACTCGCACATGCCACTCCTAGGGTACGCCTCACTTGGTTGCCTCGACGTGGTCATTGAGTATAGGGTGTTTTAGAGGTCGCCCTCTTGTCTAAATATCCAAGTTGCCTCGAAACGGTTGCCTCGGATAAAACGATCTAAGACATTAGGGTTACCACTAAGGCGTCCTACTATTGCTTTTGTGACCACATGTCCCATATAATCGAATTGACCCGAAAAACTCCAACGACGGTGCTACCTACTTCTCAATAGTGGGATAGTACTGTCTAAAGGACATTTACACAGCTTAATTTCTTTTGAGTGGGTAGAGGTTCTCAGGTACTTGATCTTTCAAAACAAAAATACTTTTCGCACTTACACTTTTCAAACAAAAGTTTTCAAACAACACTTCATACACTCTTGAGGACAGATACAAGAGTTAAAATCGAAGTTTTCAAACAAACTTTTTTCAAAACCCACAAACACAAGAAAAGCAAAATCTTTTGAAAACATAGTGAGCAAGTACCTAAGATCCCGTGGATAACCACAGATAGAAAGGGTGCTAACACCTTCCCTTTTTATAATCTACCTCCCGAACCGAGAGACATCTCGAAAAGGAATTTTGTTGTGCTTTTGTCCTTTCCTTGTTGGAGAAAATAAAAGACGGTGGCGATTCTTGCTTACCGCGACATTTCGCGAACCAGCATTTCAAAACAGTCAGTTCTATTTCCACCGATCACACCCGCTAAGTCAAAACTTGAAAACAAGTCGCTTAGGCAAAAGTTAGGGCGTCCCGCTGGACTCCCAAAATTGAAATTCAAAAGATTTTGTCCAGGCAAAAGTTAGGGAAAAGAGAGCCTAAAAGGCCGAAAAGGATTATCCAATAAAATTTTCATCAAAAGAAGAGGAACAATAATATCAAAAACAAAAGCAACAAAAGTTAAGTGACAATCATGTTTGAGAATTTTGTCGTGATCACTCAACCATTATAAATCCTTTTGAAAGATGAATGCTTGTAATAAGTCAGCTGAACTTAGGACAGGAGAATATCATGAAGGGGGTGGGCACCAAATAAATTGAGCCTTGAAAAAACTTTTTTTCTAAAAAACCCTCGAGCCAGGCCATGTTACAACCTCTAAAAGTCCTAACTGAAACAAAGGTTTAACTCGAAAGCATACTACAACAGGATAATGTTTCCTAAATTCCCAAATATGTGTTGCATATTCATGTTGGTATCTTATCACCCGCATCTTGACTCGTTTTTTTTTTAAAAGAGGGGAAGAAAAGTTTTGAAATTTTTTGCACTCTAACCAGTGATTCATTCACAACAGAGATGCGACACTTTGTTAAGATTTTCAACTTCAAGGCTTAAATAATCGTACCATTAGATCTGTCATTCCCAAAATAAACATCTTTCTGCATGCAAAACATTTGTTTGACATCAAAAAAAGAGTTTACACGTTGAACACCTGTAAAGAGCTTAATGATTGTCAGGAAGGGAATATTTGGTTAGACAGAGCCCATGTTTTGAATAGGACTTTACCTATCCCCAGTGAAGTTTCGTTGCCGCAGCGAAGTTTTGTTGCCCCTGGAATCTTCTTTTAAAGACTTAATTCTGAGACTCCAGATTTGAGGATATCGCATATCCCCAACAGAGTTGCCAACAGAGATCCCTCGCCATGACCTCTCATTTCCCATCTGGTCTGTTGATTGGGGCATCCTTATGTTAAGATCTTTCCTTATCCTCACTAAAGTCGATACTGTGTGATTGTCTGCATGATCCATCTGTTGTACCCCAAAATTTTCCCTCCCATATTCTTCAAAGTTTTGGCAAGCATCATCTCAAGTCTACTCAAGGGCTACACAGTCAAACCACCATCCTAAGCTAGTCAAATTAGGGTTTTGGTTCTTGCAAGGAAGTTGAGGTTTCCAAGGGCTTAATCAAGTCCCATATGCTCATATACATTGTCAAGCATCTACATGCCAAGTTTCAAGGCTCACAAGGTCAAGTTGCACAGTCAAAAACCCTAATTGCTTCACAATCAATTGTAGGGGCAAAATGGTCATTTGGCAGTCAAAAGTCAAAAATTTTGGTCAACATCTTATTTTGAAGCCACAATCATCATTTGGTCAAAACTTGACCATGATTTCATAAGAATGGCTCAGAAATCATCAAGATGCAAAAGTTTCTATTTTTGGACAGTTGAAAAGTCAATTGTAACTTGACCAAGGCATAACTTTTTCATGGTTCATCATAAAAATCCCATCCAATGCTCATTTTGAAAGGGATGACATTTCCTACAACTCATCTTCACATTCCAAGTCCAAGAAATTCTCTCACAAAAAGTTATCAATTTCAACATTATAGGTCATTTTCAAAAGTCAACAAAAAGGCATTTTAAGTCAAAGACCATAACTTGAGATTGGTAAATCAAAATGACATGGGACCAAAGGAATTGGTTAGAGGACTTCAAGACCTTTCCAAAATGTCCAAGAACATGTTCATATGATCAAAATTGAGCAAGATATGCATTGGAGAAGTTGGGAAATTTTTGTGAAATGGCAAAAGTCAACTATCCTTGAAACTTCAATTTTTGACAAAAGGGTTCACTTTTTTCCACTTGATTCAGCCTTGTCATGCCACCCACGTGTCCCATGATTTATTTCAAGATTAAAAATTAATTTTTCTATTTTTATTTAATTTTATTTGATTTAATTCATTTTAAATCTTTAAAATTCAAATAAAAATCAAAAAATTTAATTAAGGGATATCTTGTGGCTTGAATGGATTTGATGCATCATAAGGAACATACCAAATTCGTGTAAGGTCCATTTTAAGCATAAAATTCAAATTTGAACAAAATTGGCAAATTGCTTTAATGGTGGTTATGGAGAAATCCAAAGTTTAATTGCAATGGTTAAGAGCTCATAATAGTGACTGATTCTCACTCATTACTATATATACAAGCCTTGCAAGCCTCATTCAAAAACGGAAAAAAAGTGCACAAACGGCCAGAGCAAAGTTCAAAATTTGTCAAAAAAAGTGTGAGATCAAAAGGAGTTTTGCAAGCATTTTCAGGCCAAAAGGAGAACGTGACTCTCTTCTTTGCCATACCCTGAAGCTAAAGCAACCCTTGCCACGTCATAAGGTCCATTATTAAGCACTGTAAGTATTCCCAGGTCCCCCATAATTTCCATAATATTTTGCTTCATGTAATTGTGTGCAGGTTTGCTAGCATGTTCGACCGTGTGCCCTCAAGCATTCAGCATGCCAAGTGTCCCAAGCGTCCATCCAAGGGCCAAGAGGTGAGGAGCACCATGCTCTCAGTCAACAAGCATTCTTGGCAATCCAGAAAGTCAACGGGCTTTGTGCAAATGGGCCAGAAATTCAACAATAAACCTCCAAAAAAAGACCCAAAACCCCCCTTGGGTTTGCAATTTTATTTTTGTCATTTTTATATTTTGTTTGTCTTATTTTATTTTTTCCCTTTTATTAACTATTAACATAATTAATTTATTTTCTATAAAAAAAAATCAAAAAAAGAACTAATATTATTATTATTATTAATTTCATTTTATTTTTGTAAATAAATACTAATAAATTGAATTAATTTTAATTAGGCAACTTTAACTTTTTTTTCTTAATAACTAAAATAAATTTAGAATTAGGTTTTATTAACTTTTAATTTTATTTCCTTTAATTTTATTTCATTAAAAACATAAAAATACAAAAAAAACTTTTATTTTTTTTAATTAATTAATTAATTAGATTAGTTATTAATTTTAATTTCATTTAATCACAAAAAAGGACAAAAAAATTCATTTCTTGTCTTAAAAGGGTCAACACCCTAAAGACTTCCCGATTTAATTCTTTCGCGCGCATTTATTTTTATTTTTATTATTTATGTAACTGTCTCCAGATATGTAATAGTTAAGTAGGTTTTTACCGCTTTATTTAATTTCTCGTACTTATTTACCAAAACGGGTTTTTGTCTTTGGCGATGTATAGACCTGCGCCTTGTAATAGTTAGAATTTACATTTCTGCAATTTACTTTCCGCACTCCTAACTGTTAATAAAATGCATGAAAGAATGTATGTAAATAAAACTAATCTGTAGCTCACAAATAACATGTACAAAGACAATTAACTAAAAAACAACATACAATGCACATGCCACTCTTAGGGTACGCCTCACTGGTTGCCTCGAACGTGGTCATCAAGTATAGGGTGTCTTAGAGGTCGCCCTTTGTCTAAAGATCCAGTTGCCTCGAAACGGTTGCCTCGGATAAAAGGATCTAGGACATTAGGGTTACTCCTAAGGTATCCTACCATTGCTTCGGTGACCACACATGTCCCTATAATCGAATTGACCCGAACAACTCCAACGACGGTGCTACCTACCTCTCAATGGTGGGATAGCACTGTCTAAAGGATTCTTACACACCCTAATTCCTTAGAGTAGGTAGATCTCATGGGTACTTGCTCTTTTCAAACAAACAAAAAATACTTTTCACACCTTACACTTTCTAAAAAGTTTTCAAACAAATTTTTCATACACTCTTGAGGACTGACACAAGAGTTACTTAGAAATTTTTCAAACGAAACTTTTCCAAAACCCACACACACTTGAAAAGCAAACATTTTTGAAAACATAAGAGCAAGTACCTAAGAGCCCGTGGATAACCACGGATAGAAAGGGTGCTAACACCTTCCCTTTCTATAAATCTACCTCCCGAACCGAGAGACATCTCAAAGAAGGAATTTTGCTGTGCTTTTGTCCTTTCCATGTTGGAGAACATAAAAGACGGTGGCGACTCTTGCTTACCGCGACATTTCGCGAAACCGGCTAAAAACAGTCAGTTCTATTTCCACCGATCACAGAACTGGCGACTCTGCTGGGGACTATAAAAGTGAGGTGTACCTTAGGATTAGATCATACTTATGTTTTCAATTGCTTTGCTTTGATTGCTTTATATTTGTGGGCTTTGCATCGGAGTTTCATAGATCCTAACCCGGATCTAGGGATACCCTTTTAGGTAGCATAAGCTGTGAGGGACCTGTCCGGCGTAGACCGACACGGGTGAAGCAGTGGCTATGTTGGTGTGGCACCTTGGTCTGTACCGATATCCCTTGTGTTGCAACGAGGAGAATATGGGTCTTCTGAGGAGTCATTAAGCACCAACTGACCTTAGAACCCTAATGTGACCCAACTTGGCCATAGAACAGTAGCAGTATGCTACACCCATTGAGGCTAAACTCTCGCGATGGTTCTGGCCGCAAGAAAAGATTGCGACGCTGGAGTTATGACCGATTGAGGGTAGTCAGTGATATTGGGATCCTCTAGAACCCGGTTACTTTTGATAGGACAAGTCTTAACCAACGAAACTGAAAGAGGGTAGTACCCTGAACTTCATGCTGGCTTAAACTCTAAGGGTTGTGGTGTGACTTGTGTGCCTTCATACTTGAATTACTTGCACACTTGTTATCTAACAACACGAGTTCCTTGCAGGTTTTGTTTACAGTCCTTAATTGTGATTCATTACAGGGCCTACTTACATCACTCCATGCATAGCATAACATCATACCATCGCATACATCCTACATAAGGACTAATCCATTTCAAGGATCTCAAGGGCTTGTGATGCAGGTCATGATGAATCAAAGTGTCTAGCAAAGGGCAAAGGGGATTTATTTTCCTCTAGCCGAGGTTGTCAGGGGCTATGACCCACTCGATATGGTGAGCCTTGACTCTTGAAGAAGGACTCTCAGCAACATGAAGTTCCTTCAATCAAGCTACCCAACTTCAAATTCTAACAAGTTTCTCTGTTTACCCCGCGAGATCCTTGAAAACATCGCATGCATACATACATATCATTGCATTACAGGTACTCTGTTCTACAGGTTGCTTAATCTTCTTCGCTGTTTATTTCAGCCATCATCATGAATCCTGAATCATCCAATGAACAAGCTATTAAGGCCCTCCAGGCCCAGAACGCCCAGTTCCAGGAGCTGGTCATGAGCTTAGCCCAAGGACAACAGGAATTGAAGACTCTGCTTTTGAAGAAAAAGAAGAAGAGGACTGTTTTGTTCAACCCTAGACGCAGATCTGGGAATACACTGCAGAATGAAGTTGAGCGGACTACTCCATCTGTTGGGGAAGGCAGTCACCAAGAGGGAAGGGTTCATAGTCCCGTAGTCTCCGACACCGAGACAGACTTCAATGATGAACAGTACCCTCCTGCTGAGGACCGGTACAAGCAGTTGGAGGACAGGTTAAATGCTATGGAGATCCAACGAGTGCCTGGGTTAGATTTTGGAGACTTAGGTTTATCTTCTGGGGTGGTGATCCCTCACAAGTTCAAGGCACCTGCCTTTGTAAAGTACGATGGGGCCTCCTGTCCTAAGCTGCACCTCCGTCCATACGCAAGGAAGATCCAGCCCTACACGGCAGACAAGAACCTATGGATCCATTTCTTCCAGGAAAGTCTTTCAGGGACTCAGCTCGAATGGTTCTATCAGCTGGATGGAACCAGTATTTGTAACTGGGAGGACTTGGCAACTGCTTTTTATAAGCAGTATCAATATAATGCCGACCTTGCTCCTACGCGTACCTAACTCCAGGGTATGTCACAGGCGACGGGTGAAGGTTTTAAGGAGTACGCGCAAAAGTGGAGAGACCTGGCGGGCAGGGTGCAGCCACCGTTGACTGACCGTGAGCTTGTGGATATGTTCCTGGGGACCCTATCTGGTCCATTCTTCAACCATCTGATTGGAAATTCTTCTGCTGGGTTTACAGACCTAATCTTGATTGGGGAAAGAATTGAAGCCGGTATCAAGTCGGGGAAGATACAGAATAGTGATTCCTCGAACACTGAGAAGAAACTGTCCAAGAAAGAATCTAGTGCTGTCAACGCAGTAGTTATCTCAAAACCGGCCGGTGCTTCTCAACATCGCAACCAACAAAGGGAAGAGATACCTAAAAGGCAAATCACTCCCCTCGGC
The DNA here is from genome assembly GCA_948472305.1 of Vicia faba. NCBI lineage: Eukaryota > Viridiplantae > Streptophyta > Magnoliopsida > Fabales > Fabaceae > Vicia > Vicia faba. Next base: position 227,617 of record CATIWC010000393.1, read on the forward strand.
ATGACCTTGTCCCAGATATTGCCACAGCTGCTGGAGACCAAGTTGGTAACTCTAAGGGACCCTCCTAAGAATCCCAACAGGACACCTTCAAGGTATAACCCCAATGTTCGTTGCGCTTATCATTCTGACAGCCCGGGGCATGCTATAGATGATTGTTGGACTTTGAGAAACAAGGTTCAGGATCTGATCGACGCAAGGGAAGTCCAGTTCGACTCTCCAGAGACTCCCAATATGATCACTGCTCCCTTGCCAAAACGTGGCTAGGATTAGAAATTTTGTGTTCATTCGAATGTTCAAGTTGTATTTTTTCTTTGATTATTCAAACATTGTATTCATGTCAAACGTTGTTATTTCATTAATGCATTACACATGTCTGTTTTGAAGTAATTATTTTGTATTCACTATACGCAAACTGTTTTCATATTTTTGTGATGATCAACTCTTGATTGAAAAATTCTAAGCCTCTTGAGGGAGGATGACGAAAACGATACCACAATTTACCGTATGCTTTTGAACAGACCCCGCTGATGAGGTACAGGCATTGTTTCAAATCCTAAACACTGGAGTTATAAGGAAGATAATCCCTCGTTACCCCCTTTGTTGAGCCAAAGAAGTAGGAGTTTTCTTTTCAATTAAACCCTTAATCATAACCTGGGGCATGGTAGTTCTCTCAGTTGATCCAAGTGCCCAACGAATGGCACCAAAAAAGTCCTTACAAAACAAAAGACATTGATGGTTCCAATAATCATAAGGACGGGCAGTCATTATCTCCCAAAAACAAAATCCCATTAAGTCAAAACCTATGAAGAAGACTTACAAAATTGGGGCATCCCGCTGACTGTAATCGCAAAAGAAACAGTTCAGGCAGAATTCAGGGATAACGAAATCAAAAAAGAAAGAGGTCCTACAAACCCTCAACCAAAAAGGAATGACTGCCTATTCCCAATAAACTGTCAATATCTGAACCATCACTGGAATATCCGAGCAAAGACTCAAACAAGGTCTAACGCACGATCAACTGAGTTTAGGTTTGAAGAACATCACGAAGAGCGGGTGGGTACAAATATAATTTGAGCCTTTTCCTTTGTTTCTTAAACCGTGAACCAGGCCACGTTACAACCCTTAAAAGTCCTAGCTGAAGCATGGGTTAGTTCGAAAGCATACTGTTACGAAAGGTATCCTGACTCCTTAAGGCTCGCCGTAAAATCTCGAGTTGACATCACATGTTACATAATTTGCTTGTTTTACTGGAAAAAATGCATTTTCAAAAACTTCAAGACAGACATAAGCTTTGCATTTTTAATATAACATTGATTACATATGACTATTTGTTTGAACAGCATAGAAGTCCGCACGAAGAATATCTGATGAACAAAAGCACTCCCAACCAAGGGGCATGGCATGATCATTGTCCATCATCTGGGGCAGTTAAGTCAAGATTCGGAGAATCTCTCAAAAGGCCAACCAGCTTGGGGCAAATCTCCGTCTGAGTCACTTGGGGCATTGGACGATCAAACGAAGATCTTCTGGTGGTATGGTAACACTGCACTACCAACAGGGGCACCTCCCTACATTCTGAAAGCGTGGACATAGTCGAAAAAAATACTACGCAAAATCAAAGACCCGCTAGGTTGACACACCTAGGCAAAAAATAAGGGCTTCCCGGCGAACCAAAAGGGTTCAGGCAAAAATAAGGGATAAAATAAAAAAAATTGTACACCCGGCAAGTCGAAAACCTGAAAAGGCGGCTTGGGCAAAAATGGGTATCCCGGTGGACTGAAAACCCGAAAGGGCGGTCCAGGCAAAAGTTAGGGATCAAAAGCGTACGACTATGTCCCGTCATCTCGTCACTTGCCTACCAGAAGAAAATTTGTCAATCGGCAGTCATCAAGCACCTCCACAGGTACCTTCTCCCGCAGAAACTGGGGCAATAAGAATTGTCTAGACGATCAAGCTGCTCTGTCCTCTAGGTACAAGGTAAGTTCAGTTGAAGAACCTAACCAAGTTACCTCCACTCCCCGCAGAGTAAGACAGGTTTCAGCAATACTCTCCCCAAGCAGAGTTGGTCTCCCGTCAGCCCTAAAAAGGCCCGGTATCCCCAGCAAGTCAGTGGTACTCTCCCCAAGCAGAGTTGGTCTACTATCAGCCTTAAGGAAGTTGGGTACCCCCAGAAAATCTCAAACATTCCCCAGCGGAGTATACAGATGTTCCCAAGCAAGCATCCCCGGTAGTCTTAATATAAGATTGTTCCCCGGCGGAATACAGACATCCAGTGGGGCCATTCCCCAGTACAGTCCAAAAGTCTCCCCAGGAAAGTTGAATCAATCTCCCCAGTAGATTCTGGAAGCTTATCCCCAGTAGATTCTGGAAGCTTATCCCTGCAGAGCGCAAAAGCATCTCCCCGACTTTATTCAAAGGTCGTTCTCCACCAGAGCCTATAACTGGGTTATCCTCAGCTAATTACCACAGAAAGATCGTCCTCGACGAAGTTCTTCCTATCCCCAGCGGAGTTCATCAAATTCCTCAACATAACTTCTCAATGGAATCCCCAGCGAAGTTATCACCAAATCTCAGCGAAGTATCTCTTCCCACAGAGTAATTCCCCGCAGAGTAATATCTTCAACAAGTTTATTCCCCAACGGAGCCGTCTTCTCCTACCGGTTTATTCTTGTAATCATCATCCCCAGCAGAAACGAAGAACTCTGTTCTTCAACATCAGCCCAGGATTCAACTTCCCGGCATGCGTCAAGGATTTACTTTCCCAGACAAAGATACATTCATAAACATCACATCATGCATATGCGCATCATGTCATACAATCTCATTTATGTCAAGAACATCATTGCTTGATCCATATCATGCATTGCATACGACTGACCTTTACCCTTCAGGAAGGATACAGTTAAATAATCATCTATGTCAAAGTAGACAAATACAGTCAAAAGAGACCAATCCAGTCAAAGAAGACAAATCCAGTCAAAGAAGACAAGTCCAGTTAAATCCCAAAGGTTTTTCTAATGCTCAAAGAAGACAGGTCCAGTTAAATTACTTCCTAAAGTCAAAGAAGACAATCTGTCATTATAGACACCCGTCATTATAGACAACCCGTCATTATAGACAACTCGTCATTTAAGACAACTCGTCATTGAAGACAACTCGTCATTGAAGACAACTCGTCATTGAAGACAACTCGTCATTGAAGACAACTCGTCATTGAAGACAAATCGTCATTTAAGACAACTCGTCATTGAAGACAACTCGTCATTGAAGACAACTCGTCATTGAAGACAACTCGTCATTTAAGACAACTCGTCATTGAAGACAACTCGTCATTGAAGACAACTCGTCATTGAAGACAACTCGTCATTGAAGACAACCCGTCATTATAGACAACCCGTCATTATAGACAACTCGTCATTTAAGACAACTCGTCATTGAAGACAACTCGTCATTGAAGACAACTCGTCATTGAAGACAACTCGTCATTGAAGACAACTCGTCATTGAAGACAACTCGTCATTGAAGACAACTCGTCATTGAAGACAACTCGTCATTGAAGACAACTCGTCATTGAAGACAACTCGTCATTGAAGACAACTCGTCATTGAAGACAACTCGTCATTGAAGACAACTCGTCATTGAAGACAACTCGTCATTTAAGACAACTCGTCATTGAAGACAACTCGTCATTAAAGACAACTCGTCATTGAAGACAACTCGTCATTGAAGACAACTCGTCATTGAAGATAACTCGTCATTTAAGACAACTCGTCACTGAAGACAACTCGTCATTGAAGACAACTCGTCATTTAAGACAACTCGTCATTGAAGATAACTCGTCATTTAAGACAACTCGTCATTGAAGACAACTCGTCATTAAAGACAACTCGTCATTGAAGACGACTCGTCATTGAAGATCACTCGTCGTTGAAGACAACCCGTCCATGAAGACAACCCGTCCAAAGAGACAACTCGTCAAGAAAGACAAAACCTCCTCTGGTTCAGTTAAATCCTAAAGATTTTTCTGAGATAACCTGTCAGTAGAGACAACCCATCATCCTTTTGAAGTTCCAGATTCGATACCTGTATCTAGCCAGGGCATGTCTGTGAGCGACTGAGTGAGGATCAACACCTGTAACAGGCCAGGAAATTATCTTTCTCAGGTACGTAAGTTCTCGCTAAGGAATTCTTACGCGATCGACACCTAGATGGCATCTATAAGCCCATCTACATACCAACAGTCTCCAAATGGCATCTATAAGCCCATTCCTGACAAGGTTCTGTCACAGCTCCAGATGGCATCTATAAGCCCATCCTCCTATCCACCATCTCTCTAAATGGCATCTGTAAGCCCATTCCCGCCATCACACTGCTGATACTCTACTATGTGAGTGCAAATTTCTGGGCACTTTAGTGTTCAATCATCTTCCACCTTCGGATCACGAAAGGCACACAAGCCAATCTACATCCTCAGGTCTAAGAAGATTGAAGAGGGGAAACTGTTGTACCCCAAAATTTGCCCTCCCATATTCTTTAAAGTTTTGGCAAGCATCATCTCAAGTCTACTCAAGGGCTACACAGTCAAACCACCCTCCTAAGCCAGTCAAATTAGGGTTTTGGTTCTTGCAAGGAAGTTGAGGTTTCCAAGGGCTTAATCAAGTCACATATGCTCATATACATTGTCAAGCATCTACATGCCAAGTTTCAAGGCTCACAAGGTCAAGTTGCACAGTCAAAAACCCTAATTGCTTCACAATCAACTGTAGGGGCAAAATGGTCATTTGGCAGTCAAAAGTCAAAAATTTTGGTCAACATATTATTTTGAAGCCACAATCATCATTTGGTCAAAACTTGACCATGATTTCATAAGAATGGCTCAGAAATCATCAAGATGCAAAAGTTTATATTTTTGGACAGTTGAAAAGTCAACTGTAACTTGACCAAGGCATAACTTTTTCATGGTTCATCAGAAAAATCTCATCCAATGCTCATTTTGAAGGGGATGACATTTCCTACAACGCATCTTCACATTCCAAGTCCAAGAAATGCTCTCACAAAAAGTTATCAATTTCAACATTATAGGTCATTTTCAAAAGTCAACAAAAAGGCATTTTAAGTCAAAGACCATAACTTGAGATTGGTAAATCAAAATGACATGGGACCAAAGGCATTGGTTAGAGGACTTCAATACCTTTCCAAAATGTCCAAGAACATGTTCATATGATCAAAATTGAGCAAGATGTGCATTGGAGAAGTTGGGAAATTTTTGTGAAATGGCAAAAGTCAACTATCCTTGAAACTTCAATTTTTGACAAAAGGGCCCACTTTTTTCCACTTGATTCAGCCTTGTCATGCCACCCACGTGTCCCATGATTTATTTCAAGATTAAAAATTAATTTCTCTATTTTTATTTAATTTTATTTGATTTAATTCATTTTAAATCTTTAAAATTCAAATAAAAATCAAAAAATTTAATTAAGGGATATCTTGTGGCTTGAATGGCTTTGATGCATCATAAGGAACATACCAAATTCGTGTAAGGTCCATTTTAAGCATAAAATTCAAATTTGAACAAAATTGGCAAATTGCTTTAATGGTGGTTATGGAGAAATCCAAAGTTTAATTGCAATGGTTAAGAGCTCATAATAGTGACTGATTCTCACTCATTACTATATATACAAGCCTTGCAAGCCTCATTCAAAAACGAAAAAAAAGTGCACAAACGGCCAGAGCAAAGTTCAAAATTTGTCAAAAAAAGTGTGAGATCAAAAGGAGTTTTGCAAGCATTTTCAGGCCAAAAGGAGAACGTGGCTCTCTTCTTTGCCATACCCTGAAGCTAAAGCAACCCTTGCCACGTCCTAAGGTCCATTATCAAGCACTGTAAGTATTCCCAGGTCCCCCATAATTTCCATAATATTTTGCTTCATGTAATTGTGTGCAGGTTTGCTAGCATGTTCCACCGTGTGCCCTCAAGCATTCAGCATGCCAAGTGTCCCAAGCGTCCATCCAAGGGCCAAGAGGTGAGGAGCACCATGCTCTCAGTCAACAAGCATTCTTGGAAATCCAGAAAGTCAACGGGCTTTGTGCAAATTGGCCAGAAATTCAACAATAAACCTCCAAAAAAAGACCCAAAACCCCCATTGGGTTTGCAATTTTATTTTTGTCATTTTTATATTTTGTTTGTCTTATTTTATTTTTTCCCTTTTATTAACTATTAACATAATTAATTTATTTTCTATAAAAAAAAATCAAAAAAAGAACTAATATTATTATTATTATTTATTTTATTTTATTTTTGTAAATAAATACTAATAAATTGAATTAATTTTAATTAGGCAACTTTAACTTTTTTTTCTTAATAACTAAAATAAATTTAGAATTAGGTTTTATTAACTTTTAATTTTATTTCCTTTTATTTTATTTCATTAAAAACATAAAAATACAAAAAAAAACTTTTATTTTTTTTAATTAATTAATTAATTAGATTAGTTATTAATTTTAATTTCATTTAATCACAAAAAAGGACAAAAAAATTCATTTCTTTTCTTAAAAGGGTCAACACCCTAAAGACTTCGCGATTTAATTCTTTCGCGCGCATTTATTTTTATTTTTATTATTTATGTAACTGTCTCCAGATATGTAATAGTTAAATAGGTTTTTACCGCTTTATTTAATTTCTCGTACTTATTTACCAAAATGGGTTTTTGTCTTTGGCGATGTATAGACCCGCTCCTTGTAATAGTTAGAATTTACATTTCTGCAATTTACTTTCCGCACTCCTAACTGTTAATAAAATGCATGAAAGAATGTATGTAAATAAAATTAATCTGTAGCTCACAAATAACATGTGCAAAGACAATTAACTGAAAAACAACATACAATGCACATGCCACTCTTAGGGTACGCCTCACTGGTTGCCTCGAACGTGGTCATCAAGTATAGGGTGTCTTAGAGGTCGCCCTTTGTCTAAAGATCCAGTTGCCTCGAAACGGTTGCCTCGGATAAAAGGATCTAGGACATTAGGGTTACTCCTAAGGTATCCTACCATTGCTTCGGTGACCACACATGTCCCTATAATCGAATTGACCCGAACAACTCCAACGACGGTACTACCTACCTCTCAATGGTGGGATAGCACTGTCTAAAGGATTCTTACACAGCCTAATTCCTTAGAGTAGGTAGATCTCATGGGTACTTGCTCTTTTCAAACAAACAAAAAATACTTTTCACACCTTACACTTTCTAAAAAGTTTTCAAACAAATTTTTCATACACTCTTGAGGACTGACACAAGAGTTACTTATAAATTTTTCAAACGAAACTTTTCCAAAACTCACACACACTTGAAAAGCAAACATTTTTGAAAACATAAGAGCAAGTACCTAAGAGCTCGTGGATAACCACGGATAGAAAGGGTGCTAACACCTTCCCTTTCTATAAATCTACCTCCCGAACCGAGAGACATCTCAAAGAAGGAATTTTGCTGTGCTTTTGTCCTTTCCATGTTGGAGAACATAAAAGACGGTGGCGACTCTTGCTTACCGCGACATTTCGCGAAACCAGCTAAAAACAGTCAGTTCTATTTCCACCGATCACATCATCCATTGGTTGCATTCTAAAGAAAAATCTCTCCAACAAAAAGCTTCAACAGAGTTCTGTCTCCCCGGTGAAGTCCCGTTTTCTCAGCAGAGCTTTGTTCCCCAAGCAAGGGTTTTCACCCCTCATGTCGGGTTTGTTGTCTTGGTGACATCCTCAACACGGTCGCGTGCTGTCCTTTCCAGAAGCTACAGTGTCGATCTGATCTTCCCTAGGAGTTTGCAGTTTATTTTTGCAGCTCCTCTCAACGTTTGTGGCCCGTTTCTACTGGTTTCTCGGTTGTTATTCCCCGCGAAGCTTCATTCTCTTCGAGGGTCCCCCTCCAGCGGTTCCCCATATTTTCTCCTCTCCTTTGGATTTTGCAATTTATTTTTGCAAGTCATGTCAGATTCTAACTTCTTGGTTAATGGTTTCTCAATTGGCCATTCCCCAGTGAAGCTTTTAAACATGCATCATTACATTGCATCTACCAAAACGCGTAGCATTTCCATTATATGGAGCATTGCGCTATATAGAGAAATTCAAACATGCATCGGAACATAATCCATTTTTGTTTCTGTTGTCCCCAGTGAATTTGCTAATACTTCGGATTAAATCCCCAACGAGGTCTCCGTCCTCATTATCTCAGTTTTCCCCCCATACCAATATCCTTTTGACGTCAATCATTTGTTTGTTTGAGTGTCTACTCTTGACTGTAGTTCAGTTTCTCCCTGGCACGGTCTTCTCGGGTTTAGTCTTCACTATCCTCTCCAGTTCATTCTAATGTCTATTGATGCACCTTTCGAATACCAGTTTCATCCTGATATTCGCTTTCAACAGGTTTTTAGGTGTACGCCCTAATATCCTTGCTTTGGGTTGAGCTCAGAGTTTCGTCTCCTCACCTTGCACATGAAATCCAGTTTCGTCCTGGTACTCATCTAGTTTAAGTTTCGCCTAAATAGTTATTGAGTCGAGTTTCGTCTCGTTTTTGCTTTCATACCTTGGACCCTTTGACGGTGTTTGTTTACCGAGTGCAATGTTCGTACTGCGTCCCTGGTTTGAAATCAGTCTCTTTTGTTCCTTGGATTCTTCTATCAGTTTTCATCACTGTTTATCCATTGATCTGAGACTAGCAGGTGCTCTGAGAAACATGCACTCTCATCACTTTGCTATGGGTCGAGTTTCGCCTTGTTACCTGTGTGTGAAATCCAGTTTCGTCCTGGTACTCAGCTAGTTTAGTTTCGTCTAACTGGTTATTGAGTCAAGTTTCGTCTTGCTTTTGTTCCTCATTTCTGGGATTCTTTCAGTTCCTTCATACTGTCTATCTTAGTTTGAGATTAGCAAGTGCTCCTAGAATCACGCACTCTAGCCACTTTGCTTTGGGTCAAGCTCAGAGTTTCATCTCCTCACCCGCGTACGTTTTCTTTTCCAGAGCTTAGTTTCGCCTATACTCTATGGTTGAGTTTTATCTCCCTTTTTTTTTTGAAGCCCAGTTTTGCCCTGGCACACTTGTCTGGAAGTTTAGTGGCGTCTACTCTTATTTGTTTTTGTTGTGTTTTAACCTGCGTTACAGCTTCTTTCTGACGCATGTCTTGGGGGTTTTCTGCTTCTTTTTCTTTCTTCTTCAAGAGTGTAAATTTTCGGGTTCTTTTGTATTCAATCATCTTCAACTCTGAACGCTCGAAAGTTGTCACTTTTCTCACTTATCATGTTGAATATATTTGAATAGGGGCAGTTGTTGCATCCCAAAATTTACCCTCTTAATTTAGGCTTATGTTTCATCATGAATATTACATTGCATTGCATTCATACATTGTGATGGGATCAAAATACTTTGGTTATCAAGTCTTACTCAAGCTTTGAAGGTTGATTGCATTGACAAGTTGCTCAAGTAGAACCTTATCATCTAAACCTCTGGATCTTTTAAGCTCAAAAGTTATTGCATATCTTAAGATATTTTATCCATCTCTTTGGATCATCAGAGGATTGAAGTTTGAGATTGATTATAAGAGGAATCACTCTTTTGATTCACCAGTCAAATTAGGGTTTTGTTTGATCAAGGTTATTGATCAATGTACAAATCTTGATTTGGAAGCTACAACATATCATTGGTATTTGAAAATTCTTTGTACAAGAAATTGGTCAAGATGCCCAGAGGATTTGAAATTTTGGAGATGATTCATCAGTCTCCTAAGGTGTTAACCAAAACTAGGGTTTGGGATTTCATCAAGATTTCTTGAGAATTTTGAAGTGAAACTTTGTAAATGGCCTCTATATATTTGGGAGATAGTATGTTTGAAGTTTTGACCATCAATTTTGAAGAGAAGTGGACCAATTAACTCAAAGGGGCAAAATGGTCATTTTGGTCAAAATCAGTCAAAGTCAAGGTTGACCAAGTGAACTTTTGGTCAACCATCAATTCAAGGGTGTACTTTTCATATTTCAAGTCCATTTTGATCATTGGATCAAAAAGATTGAGGTTTGGGTTGAAACTTGTTCATGAAGAAACCCTAAAAGTTTCTAATTTTGGAAAATAAGGACTTAACTTCAAAAATTCATATTTTATTCACCTTTGATCAAAAAAATGCAAATGAAGTATGCTTGGAAATATAAGAGGGTGATATTTCATCTCCTTTTGGTTTCATGTCCAAATTGGCAAAGAGTCAAGAGTTATGGTCTTTGGAAGTTCATGCCTCAAGTTAAAATTATAGGTCATTTTCCAAATTTATTGAATTTCATGTCAAATTTTGAGGACCTTAATAGATTCAATTGAAAAAACTCAAAACTAAGGGATTGTATATCTTTTCAATACCTTTCCAAATTGTACTCATTTGTATCCAAATTCAAAAATATGAGCAAGTTATGAGCTTTGGAATTTTGAGGCATTTCATTGAATTTTGACCAAGCAAGCAATTTGCAAATTCTTGATAACCTGATTTGTGGCCCTTTGTTTCACTTCAAACTTAGCTCATGGATCATTTGCAATGTACTAAGGCCCATCATGCCAAAGTTTGAGCTGCACATGGGCAAATTCAAGGGCAATCCGTGGTTTTGCAAAAAGTGGCATGAAAATGCCTAATCACGAACACTTGGTTAATACAAGGAATTAAGCCTTGATCTTTTGTTAACCTCTTCCTGAGATAAAAGAACTGAAATGCACGTAAAAGGATGGAGAATGAACGAGGTATTTTAGTGCTTCATGTGCACCCTTCACCTTTGCAAAAATTGGAATTCATTCGTTCTAACGGTTTTCAGTGTGAAAAGTCTATCCTACCCTCCTCTTCATGCTCTATATATTGAGAGGCAAGCTTCATTGAGCCTCATGGGTGCTTCATTTCATCCATGAGCTCAAAAAACTCCATAGCCACTTGTTCTGCAAATTTATTTGATTCTCTCAATTTACTTGCGCGTTTTGAGTATTTCTTCTTGCATTCTTTTCTCCAAGTGATAAGGATTGTAGATCGAGGCTTGGTTTGCAACTGGAGTGAAGGAGACAGTAGATTCGTTTTTGCCTCAAAGGTTAGAATTCTTAACTTTGGATCTTGATTTCTAGCCATGCATTGTGTGATTTGAGCTCGTAATCATGTTGTTTGAGGTTCATTAAGTGTTTCTATAGCTTCAGAGCTTTTGATTTGATGAGATGTGCATGTATGATGCATCTAAAATCTTCTGCTCAGTGAGTTTTTGTCATTTTCATGCGATCCGTTCTTGATCTATGGTTAATTATTTGATGTAATTCGAATAGCATAATGTAGATGTTGTTTCTAGCTTTGTTTTGCACAAAATTTCATGAAAAATGGTGTAGAATTGAGCATGTTATGTTGATTAGAACATGAGGTGGTGGATCTGGTCTTGCGCGCGTTTTTGCCCTAGCCAGAGGTTGAAGATGATGGCGTGGCCTCCTCTGGTTGGCTGGTTTGGTTTTTTTAATTTATTTGAATTTTGTTTCATAACTTGATTTTCATGATTTTATTTCTTGCTCAAAAATGGTTGAAAAATTATGAAAAAATTCAGGAAACCTAAAAATAATATTTCTGACCTTGTGTATTTTTTAAATAATTTTTGAAAATGTTTTGATTGGTTTAAAAATTTGTGTTATTATTTAATTATTTGTTTAATGTTTTTTTTTGTTTTAATATTTCTTTGATCAAAAAAATTCCACAAAAAATGTTTTGAACTCTTAAAATTATTTAGAATTTGATTCTGAAATTTGTTTGGTATTTTTTTCCTATTTTTGATTAGAAGATTAATTTGGGAGTTTTATTTGATTTTTTTTGTTTCACAATTTTATTTTAATATTTTTTCTTAATCCAAAAATCCACAAAAAAATTATAAAAGTTTGTTTTTTAATTCTAATATTTGAATATTAATTTTGGGATGATTTTCTTCTGACTTTTGATTGTAATTTTATTTTGGGATGTAATTGATTGCTTAATTGATTAATTGTTTGAATTTGATTTTATTTTTGACTTTTCTTTAATTCAAAAAAATGGAAAAATAGATATTCTGACCTCTTGAGTTTTGTCATGTTTGATGTATATTTGTTCTGAATATTTTTTGAATTTTGATCTTATCTAATTAACATTTAAGATTAAAAGTCAAATAATTAGGGTTTTGTTGCTTATTGTGTAAGTTTCAATTCAAAAACCATTATGCCTTAGGTTTCCATTGGAACTTAGATGTTGTTTAAGGTTCATGGATGTATTGAGGATTTGAAAACCATTTTTCTTGAATTATTTGACTTGATTGGATGTTTTTCCACAAATTATTTTGAAAGCTTGTCTAGTTTGGTAGTTTTGCCAACTAGTTTTGATCTTTGGGCCTCATTAGACCCTCTCCTCTACTATCCATGAACTTCAAACTTGTTTTCTGACCTATATACATCTCAAAGATGCTATGGAAATTTTGGTTTGAATTATTGAAATCCTTTTCTATCTTTGATGTATTTTTGAAATGAAGGTACCCAACTAATGTTGCATATCTTGTTGCAATTTGCTTGATGGCCAATGAACTTGAATGAGGCCTATAATTGGGTACCTAATGATCATGTTGGTTCTGTTTATCCACATAAACTCAAGTCACTTCACTTAATTCCCCATGCTTGAATGATTGAACCTTTTGATGCATGTTTCATGACTTTTTGCTTTCTTGTTGATTTTTACTTTGAAACTTGGGTTTTCAATTTGAGTTTGAGGTCATTAGATGGCCAATGATAACATGAAGGTAAATGACACTTAAATGATAGTCTCATGAAGATTTGAGAGTAATTGATCCCTATTACTTAAGTTAGTTCTAATCATGAATGGAGTTTGACTTCTCTCTTTTATCCTTGTTGAATTTGTGAGGCATTTTGAATGCACTTGTGTAGCATGTTTTAGAATCAATACTTTAAACTTTTGATCATATCCTAATCCTGTTTTGGAAGCTTTAATTCAAATATTTTATTGTTACAAACTCTCTAATTTTTGTCCTTATTTGACTTTCTTCCATGGTTAGCTTGAGATCTAAGTCTTTGATGTATTGTGTGGGATTCCTCTTCTATTATGCTTGTGAGTTGTAATGAAGTAATTGAGTATGATTGAATTGTGGTTTCTACTGACCTTCATGGTCATTAATTGTATTCTTCTCAAGCTCCCATGATCCTTGATTGATATTCAATTGTCAATTCAATATGGTGATAGAGGAGAGCAACATTCCTCTAACTTTTGACCAAATTGTGCATATACTTGTTTCTTTTTGTTTATCATATCTAATGTTTTGATAGTGCTATCATGTTTTCTCACTTCATTATAGTGTCATCATCCATCCCTTATATGATTCATCATTCTATTTATGGGAATACTAACTTGGCTATTGAATTTACGAGGTACTCTGAGAAAAGTTTTCCATTTTTGACTTGAGGCTACTGTGTTTCACTTTATTTGTGGAACACAATTTATTGTATTGGC